>JAJJMA010313982.1:0-10628 GCA_023529015.1 Papaver nudicaule
TGCTCGTCACCTATAGCACAAAATTTAAACGGACTTCTCTATAATGTGAAAATCACTGATGTACATTTCTATGAAATTCCCAACATTTAACATAAATAATCTCAAGAAACTCTAAAATCAATGTTCAGTAAGATATCAACAACCTAAACACTCAATACCATCCCTCACTCCACATTAAAAGTCGTTTTAACCTATGTTCCTATTGGCTGGTGAACATAACCACGAATTTCTATTGGTCTAGAATCGCTTACATTTTGTGGCCGTTCAGTTGTTATTCAACCAGTCAGATCGATGGTCGTGAATCAATATAGTTCGTTCACCCACGTGGGTAATTAAAGTATTGATCGTGATTGGCCGAAAATTAAATTTTAATTGTTACACTTCCTTTACATTATTTTTTTAAAATCTTACACCGTTAAATTTAGGGTTCCCTTAGAATTATGATTATCAATAATAGAAAAATAAAATAACGAGTTTTATTTTTGAGCAAAATAATAAAATACGAGGGATATAAATCTTGGATATTTATTTAACGACTTTTTTTAAGAGAAGACAATATACCGTAAATCTACTTCTTTTTTTCCGAAAATATAAGAAAAATTATATTTTTAGTTAATAAAATGCGGTAGATAAAAGAAAAAGATAAAAAAAAATATCCTCACTGACCTAAAGAAAAAGAAAAAATTAATTTTGTATTTTAGGCATCAGTAAAAAATATTTTTAACTTTGGTGAATAATCTCATGAGAGATTTATTGCTATTCAAAAAGCTAAAAATATTCTAATATTTTTTTAACTTTGGTGAATAATCTCACGAGAGATTTATTTCATAGCTAAACAAGAATATATTTTGAAGAGACAAATTTTATATTGCAAGTTTTTAGGTGACTATGGAATTTCGGGATTTGTTTCTTAACATAGGACCGTCGGTATCTGCGTATACACTACACCACCTTTGTTTCTCTTATCTTGCGGCATCTCTTTGGTCCGAACTTGAGTTTCTCACAGCACCAGGTAAAATGTATCTTTTGTTTTTGAACTTCTTTCATCTGTTTGATTTGCTTTTCATCTCTTTCTTCAACTTCTTTTTTTACATTTTCTTTTCTGTTTCTAAGTCTGAATCTTCTCTGTTTCTTCTCTGTTTCGTACACCATTTCGGGAAGGTAAAATCAGCCTTCTCCTTGATCTTATTGTTAAAACTCTTTTTCTCTGGTTTATTTTAACTTTTGATTTTCATTCAATTTCTCCTGCATATTCTTATTTTTTTACTGATTTCACCTTATATTTTTATTGATACAGAAATTAGGGTTTAGTCCCCATTTAAATCTTCAATTAAGAGTTTATTTTCTCAAATCGTGGATGTTGTTTCAAGGGAATCAAGACGCTGTTTCAAGGTAATCAAACTATGACCGCTAATGCAAGTTTTGTGCTGTCATAATTTTTTTCTTTTGGGTTCATGCTGAAAAAATATCCAAGTGAAATTTAGTTGCACAGATGAAGAGAATTCCATTAATGGAAATGAGATAAAACTCAGACAACCAATTTACAGACAGAGTGAGTGAGAGTATTTAAACCAAATGATTGAACTGAGTTAGACTCAGTCAATCCACACGTGACACTCACACAGGCTGGCACACGCACAGCTCACACACACACAGGCTGGCACACATGTGACTCACACAGCCTGGCACACACACACACTTCACACATGACAAACAGGACTAAGCTTAACCTACACCAAAGCAGGTTATCCTGCACTGCAACACAGGAAAAATAGAAATGTGTGAGTGAGTGTTACTAGCCTCCCTCAAACTTTGGAGCTGGCACAATCCTAAGTTTGTCTCTGAGCATGCTGAATCTTGGACCTGGTAGAGCTTTAGTGAAAATATCTGCCACCTGATGTAGTGTAGGAACATAGAAGACATCAAGAGCTTTAGAGATAACTAGTTCTCTGACAAAGTGATAGTCAATATGCACATGCTTCATCTTGCTGTGAAGAATAGGATTCTTGGCTAAGGACAGAGCACTGATGTTGTCACAGCCTAACCTTGGAATAGCAACTAAAGGATAATGGAGATCCTGCAGAATGAAACAGACCCAAACCATTTCAGCTGAGCTATTAGCAAGAGTCCTGTATTCAGCTTCAGTACTAGATCTTGCAACTGTAGTCTGTTTCTTAGAAGACCAGGAAATAGGATTATCACCCAAATAAATGCAGTATCCTCCTGTGGACCTCCTGTCATCAACACTTCCTGCCCAATCAGCATCAGAGAAACCCAACAACATTGATTTCCCTTTGGAGAAAGTAACACCATGCTCAAGTGTCCCTTTGACATATCTGAGTATTCTTTTAGCAGCAGTGAGATGTACTGTGGTAGGAGATTGCATATATTGACAAACCTGATTAACTGCATAGGAAATATCAGGTCTAGTCCAAGTTAAGTATTGCAAAGCTCCCACAATAGACCTGAATTCAGAAGCATCATCAAGTACAGTTCCATCAGTTTTATTCAACTTTGTTGTAGCACAAGCTGGAGTGTTACATGGCTTAGCACCAACCATATTAAATCTCTTCAGAAGATCAAGAGCATATTTGGTTTGTGATAGGAACAAAGATGTAGCATTCCTTTTAACTTCCAGACCCAAAAAATAATGTACACTACCCATGTCTTTAACTGGAAATTGAGCTTGCATCTGTGCTATAACATCTCTGATGAACTTAGAATCATTCCCTGTAATTAATATATCATCAACATACACAAGAACAACAGTAATGTTTTTCCCAATTCTGTGCACAAAAAGAGATGTGTCAGCAGCTGAAGCAATAAATCCTGCAGTTAGTAGAACAGTTGCCAATTTCTCATACCAAGCCCTAGGTGCCTGTTTAAGACCATAAATTGATTTATGCAATTTGCACACCCAATCAGGATGTTCAGGGTCAACAAAACCTGGTACTTGAGTCATATACACTTCTTCTTCCAAATCACCATGAAGAAAAGCATTGGACACATCTAACTGACTAATCTCCCAATCAAATTGCACTGCTAAAGAAAGAAGAATTCTTACAGTTGTTGGCTTAGCTACTGGACTAAAAGTCTCAGTGAAGTCCTTCCCATATCTCTGATGAAAACCTTTGGCCACTACTCTGGACTTATGCTTGTCAAGAGAACCATCAGCCTTCTGTTTCTCCTTGAAAACCCATTTACAGCCTACAACATTCATGCCTTCAACAAATGGAACCTTAGTCCAAGTTCCTGCACCTTCAAGAGCATTATGTTCTCTAACCATGGAAGCTCTCCAAACTGGTATCTTATTGGCCTGAGTAAAACAAGTAGGAACAGGACAAGCAGTATCACATAGTAAAGCAACAGGCAGTAAATATTTTGTAGCCAGCATGCTTTTAGGTTTGAATATACCCATTTTTGCTCTAGTTAGCATGTTGTGATCATTCACAGGAATAGAAACACTTTGCTCAGACACAAAGTCAGAAGTAGATAGAGTAGGAAATTGAGAAACAGAAGAAGTAAGATCAGCAGCAGCAATAGTGAAGGTATTTTCTGACAAAGAGCTAGAAACTGTATCAGGAGAAATAGCTGTAGTCTTAAATGGAAAAGAAGATTCATTGAAAATAACATGTCTGGAGATATAAACTCTACCAGTTAGAGGATCAAGACACCTATATCCTTTGTGAGACATACTATAACCCAAAAAGACACAGTGTTTGCTTCTAGGTTGTAGTTTATTGGAGGTATATGGCTTTAACCATGGAAAGCAGGAGCAACCAAACACTTTAAGAAAGGCATAGTCAGGTGTCTTATTAAACAGTTTCTGAAATGGTGAAACATTCTGAATAGCTCTAGCAGGCAATCTATTGATGAGAAAATTAGCAGTATAGAATGCTTCAACCCAAAATTTGTCAGGTAAGCCAGATTGAATCAATAGAGTTCTACTAATGTCAAGAATATGTTTGTGCTTAGTCTCAGCTACTCCATTCTGCTCTGGAGTGTGAGGACAAGAGAATTCATGTGATATGCCCTTTTTGGCTAAGAAATCTGCTAAGTAAGTGCTAATGAATTCACCACCACCATCACTTCTAATGCACTTAACAGATATAGAAAGCATATTTTCAATTTGAGTTACAAATTGAATAAAGACATCTGTGAAATCAGATTTATTGACTAAAGGAAAAATCCAACAGTATTTGGAAAATTCATCAATAATGTTGACATAGTAAAAACATCCTGAAACAGAACTAACATAGCATGGTCCCCAAAGATCCATGTGAAGCAGCTCAAGAGGCTGAGTAGCAGTAGTGCTAGATAGACTAAATGGAAGTTTGTGACTTCTTCCAAGTTTACAATCATTACAGAATATTGGTTTGCTAGTCACATGGGACAGATTTAACATGTGACAAAGTTTTTGAAGTGTCTGAAAAGATGGATGTCCAAATCTCTTGTGAAGAAGTTCACCTTGAGTCATAGTTGCTGAGAAAGCTTTATTAGAGGATGATGATGACCTATGAAGAAAGTGAAAGGGATATAGTCCATTCTCATGTGGCCCTTGGAAAAGAATCCTCTTGGAGATTAGATCCTTAACACAAAAACCAAAAGTGTCAAAGGTAATGGAACATTTATTGTCAGTAGTGAACTTATGAACAGATAAAAGGTTTTGTGAAGCTTTAGGAACGATAAGAACATTTTGTAGAGAAAAGGAATGATCACTAACATGTTTAACTGTATTAGCAAGGTGAGTGATATTCATACCTTGGCCATTTGCAGTAGTGATCATCTCTGAACCATCATAAGGTGAAACTTCTTCAAACTCTTCAAGATCTGAAGAAGCAACATGATTATTAGCACCACTGTCTGCATACCATGGATCATCATCAAATATGTCTGCTGAAGCAAGCATAGCACTGAGGTTTGATGGTGGTTTCCTGCCTTGATAAGAGAAATTGAGGCGCTGATTACAAGTAAGAGCAGTATGACCTACTATCTGACAGATTTGGCACTTCTCCTCTGGATAAGAATGTCTACCACCAGATCTATGAAACAAAGCTGGATTTGGATATCTTCCTCCTCTGTAACCATTACCATAACTACCTCTGTGACCTCCTCTAAAATTGCCTCTTGTATTAGTATAGTTGTTATATCTTGAATGAGAATTAGCAGCAAAAACCTTAGCATCAGCAGTCATTTTAGCAGTCTTTTGTCTGTCAAGCATAGCTGCTTCCTCACTTAACAAGCTATTGTGCAGTTCAATACAAGTAACAGGAGGAGTTTTGTGTCTCATAGAAGAAGCAAAGGGAATATAATCATCATTAAGAGCCTTAAGTGTAATAACCACTAAATCTCTATCTGAGACAGCATCTCCAGCAGCAGCTAACTGATCAGATAGCACACGAATTTCATTAACAAGAGTAGGAATCGATTTATCACCTTGAGTAATGGACATAAGCCTTGTACGGAGTTGAACTGAGTGAGTAGCAGAAGATCGGCCGAGTCGACGCTCAATACTGGTCCATAATTCATGAGAAGTTTGTGCATTAGAGAAATACACAAGAACTGGATCTGAAATAGCAAGGTGTAGCCACATCAAGATAGTTGCATCTTCATCTTTCCAGTCTGTATACGCCTGATTATCAACTCCATTCAACTGATTTCTTGGATTGGTGAACTGAGGAGGACAAGGATGAGTTCCATTCAAGAATCTCATCAATTTATACTTCTGAATAACAGGTTGCAGCAAATTCCTCCAGGTAATATAGTTATCCTCTTTCAATTTGAGAGGTACAAAGTTTTGTAAAGCAGTAAGACTAACTCCAGCAAATGAAACAGCAGTGGGATTTTCCATTGTAGATGATGAAGGAAACTCTTGGATCATCTACAAGAAAACTCTGATAGAAGAAGATTTGTCTGAGAAGAAAATGAGATCAAGATTTCAAATCTGTGCAAGAAAAACAAACTAAAAATTGACTTCTTGAGAGAAATCAGAAGTGGAAGAAATCGCCATTAAAGGATCGATTGAAGCTGTTAAGCAGAGCTATGGCTCTGATACCATAGTTGCACAGATGAAGAGAATTCCATTAATGGAAATGAGATAAAACTCAGACAACCAATTTACAGACAGAGTGAGTGAGAGTATTTAAACCAAATGATTGAACTGAGTTAGACTCAGTCAATCCACACGTGACACTCACACAGGCTGGCACACGCACAGCTCACACACACACAGGCTGGCACACATGTGACTCACACAGCCTGGCACACACACACACTTCACACATGACAAACAGGACTAAGCTTAACCTACACCAAAGCAGGTTATCCTGCACTGCAACACAGGAAAAATAGAAATGTGTGAGTGAGTGTTACTAAAATTATTTGGTGCTGACACTTCATATTGGTTATAACTAATGTAATCTTTCAATTGCTAGCTTTGTCTAGATTGTGTTTCATGTTCCGGAGAAGTCATGTAGGTCTCGATGTCCCTGTAAGTTTAGGCAGATGGTATCATAGTGTGCAACTGTTATAAATACAAAAAGTTAGTTAGTGGTTCAGCTGTGACTATAGCATAATGTTAGACCAACCCTTTTCTAATTAGTGAATAGTGTGGTGTTGCAGCTGATGTCCACTCATTGATCTAACTTCACAGGTCAGAAGTGGGGGATCTATGCACTGGAACCTTATGTTTAGCTAAAAAATTAATAATAATTGGAAAGTTATTTTAGAAAGTTTCCGGAATTGAGGCCTGAAATGGTTTTCTAAAGAATCATATTGATTAGTTCCCACTAAATAGTTTTGGTTTATTCATTTTCTGTATGCAAAGCCTAATTCTTTTCTTATGGTCATTCAATACAACTCATGTTATGTCAAAGACGCTCCTTGATGGTATACGATTGCATTAGTGTTTTGGTTCCCAAATAAGCATCGGATATTGTTTCTGCTGCCGTCGAGGTTTGGTTGATTTACAATATCACATGAAAGGTTTCGTCAGGTACGTTCCCGAGCTTCTGTTTGTTTTTTTGTTCGTTTGGGTTAGACAAATTCTGGATGTGCTTACATATATTCTGGATGTGCTTACATTTATAATCATCATGTCTCATTTACAAAGTTATTCTGATTCACACATATTTTCCTTTTGGTGAGTCCTTTTTCTAAGGGACGAATTTAATTTCATTCGTTGATATGGAATAATAATTTGAATGTTTCCTTGGTTGCTTAGATGTCTTAAAATATCAGACTTCTAGATATTTATTAATGTTATTTCTAGATGTTTATGAAATTTATGTTTTGGTTAATCTCAAAAACCGAACCAAAATTGTTTCGTACAAGTAGGATTTTAGAGTTTTGTCATTTATTTGTTCTGTAGTTTGTTTTGCAAGTATCTTTTTTTGTTTTGCGGGTATTATCAAAGTGTGCATTCGGTGGACAATGAGGACATCTTCTGATTTATTTCGTTTTTTTTGTAGGTATTACTTCCGGTTAGTTTCCTTTGATTAGTTCTAATGTTCAATGCAAATTTGAATGGTTGGTCTTCTAATTTCATGGTGGTCGCTCCGGTTTTCATTTATGAATCAATTGTTGTGTTTTCTCTTCGGTAAGTTTTATTCAAACTCTAATTTAATCATTTCTCAATTCTTATGTATTTCTTATGTTTGTTTATTTGAAATTACTTAATTATTGTCCCTTGGAAGCATTTGTGACTAAAGAAAACCATTTGTAAATGTTCTTGGACTGTGAAAGGGTGAAACAATGTAGTTGTGATACATTTACTTAGCACGGGTTAGTTATTTCCCTTTATATCAAGTGGAGTGTGATTTTGTAGATTAAAATAGATGTATGAAGATAAAATCAGAGTATGATAATTTCTATTTGAGAAAAGGCCGCTTACTTCTTCGTGCTATTTCCCAACCTATGGGTTTCTATGGTTTTAGTTTTCTACTCTTCTTAACGAGGGGAATCCTTGATTCCTGTATTTGTACCAAGACTATTTCGGAAACCAGTATTTCTGACAATTTACTGGCATATTAATGCTGAAACATATGCTTCTGCTCCTTCGGATGAACATTCATCCCTGCTTTTCTTGAAGGGTATACACATTCGCCACAACCTTATAATCTAATGGATTTGTGCCAGGTATATACGTTTTCCCCAACACATCTCTGTTATGGCTTTTGGAATGTTATGGCTTTTGTAGCACTGGATGGTGAGGTCCCAAGATTGTTTGCCACACTGCATTTTACAGTGTGGCAAATATTAGTGCAAATAATGTGTATATTTTACGCAGACAAATATTAGTGTTTTCTTTGTTTGGTAGTTACAGTTCAAAGCCTTAATTTGTCCATGTTTTATGTTGTCGTCCGAGATCAGTATGGGTGGTCGGTTCTGTTCTCGAATGAACTTGGTCATAAGCCCTTGAGGACATGAAATTTTATGTTCTTTGCTACTCACTACTCAATCATATTCTTTTTCAACTGTAATTTTGACAAAGGGAAAAAAAATTAAAACTTTAGTACAACAAAGAATTTCTATGTATAATTATTTTTTTTTTTTTTTTTTTTTGTGGGTGGTTGATGCATTGAAACCAATATGAGAAGGTGGGAGAGTCCAGGTTGACAAGGTGGGAACTGTATTTGTGCAAATTCATAGTATATATGAAAATCAAGGAAGTAGACATTTTAATATTCACATTTTCACCACTATTTGCATTTATTCACATCAATCAAGGATGTATGCATTGTTTCATTCGTAGGGTTTGGTGGTTGGTGATTAGCTCAACCCTGGCTACGGCTAAAATCAAAGAGGTATACATTTTTCTTTATTCATTAGTAAACATGTATCCGTGCTTATTATCTTCCTAATATATACACTTCTTCTTAAGAAGCAAATCAAGGAAACAAAACTATCTTGCAATTTCGTGGCTTCATGGGGTTGAGTATCGTGAATACATGATGTTGTGAGAAGACGATGGATGTATGAAATCTCTTTTGCAAGAGAATTACCTCTGATGGGAGTCTAAAACGAAAAAGGGCTGGAGTAGTGAATACATGAATGTATTTTGGTGTTGAACCCAAGAGTCACAAAGAATTAATTCAAAAAAGAAGGTATGATTTGAAAAAGATACAAGGCAATGGAATGAACAACTCACTTCAGGAAGAAAATTAGGCCAGGAAAACACCAAATTCACCCAAATTCTCTAACCACGGTCTATACTCGCACGAGATTTACATAACTCACCCGTTTATGGGGTGCCCAAAACATAATGGGTCGGATCTTGACTGCGCCAAGTACTGTGTGTAACAGGCTTAGGCCCGTGCGAGTCAAATGACATGTTTTTCATCCACATATTAGTAAACGAAAATGCTATATGACCCACTTTGTACAATTACATAATTGCAATTAATTTGATTCGAGATGGGGAAATAAAATTTGTAGTTCGATGACAGATGCACGACTTCAGACAATAGATAGAGTTTTTCGTTGTTTGTGCTGTGTTCAGAAGGGAGATAATGCCTTACACTTGATTTATGTTGTTTGATGACTTGCGTATTGCTTATTAGAAAAGATTAAAAAAAATATTTTTCGAGCAATTAGTCCAAACAAAAATACATTTCTTTAAAATAAATTTACTCAAGAATGTAGGGAAAATAAATTTACTCAAGAATGTAGGGAAAACAAAAGAAATAAGAAACCTGGTGCATTTCTTTAATTCTTAGAAGCATGGTGACAATTTAAGATAATTTCTTATATTATTTCTAATTAAATTATGGTCTTAGGTTGTCCAATAGCTATTAAGAAACTAAATTGCGGCAATTTTAATTTATGATATGGTGTGACAAAGACAACTCAAATTAAGAATTATCTAATGGATAGTAATTGTTGCTTTATTTGTATGTTGCAATTTCTATCTATTGTTCACGTTTTAAGTATCAGTCTATATTTTTTTTAGAGTAGGTTAGCTTCGTTTCAACTAAGACATGTTCCAACGAATCTGAACGGCCGGGGCGGGGCGAAGCCCCGCCACTCCCAGTCAATAATTACGATTTTATCAGGTGCGTTATTTTATATAAATCTACAGAAAAAATAATGAGGGAAATAGTAATTTAAAATCATATTCAATTGCATAACAAGAGAGACTGGGATGCATTGATTTTAAATTACTAAAATTAACTAAAGACGTTATAATGCATCTAGACAAACAATGTGCAATGTCAGATAAAAAAACAAAATTGTGGCACTCTTAAATTATGGTGGTGTGACGAAAGCGTCTCACACCAAATTAACAATTCTCTATTGGATAAATTGCGGCAAAGGTCTACAGACAATTATAAGGTGCTTTTTAATGGATGAGTATACTGTGATGAACTTAAGTTAAATGTTTTTTTTTTTTGTAAATGAGTGTTTTTTCTGTGAAAATACTTTAGCGGTAATCTATATTTTTCACTTTAGTTGGGATTTTTTAATTCTAACGAAAAACAGGGCGGGGCGGAGCCCCGCTACACTACAACAGAAACAATCACTTTACCCGGTGCGTAGCACGGGTTGCCGACTAGTTTTAGGTAATTTAGTAATTGTCCCCCTTAAATTTAGGAAAAATGAGTAAATTGGTTATAAGCTTTAGAATTGTC
>JAJJMA010313988.1:0-13520 GCA_023529015.1 Papaver nudicaule
TAATTAACTTGGATTAGCTCAATTGGTAAGCGTCCCTATGATTAAGGCTCCCTGGAAAGGATTCCTATCCTACTACCATATATCTTACCAGACCACCTGTATGGCTGTCACTGGGAAATCTTGTACTCAACTTCGGATTTGGACATGGAGTGAATGTGACTTTGATGAGGCAAACCAATGGGAGATACGTGTAGCTTCTGTAAGTAAGCTGTGGCTGATGCCTAAATTCCAAAGTCAAAAACTGTGACAAGGTGCAGCACAGGTGCCAACAGACAAATATGGTCCAAGTTGAACAAAATTAAAGACTTTTGATTTGTATTCAACATTCTTTGTACCAACTACCAAGACTAAATTACACCACACCTTTCTGCTAAACCATCAGAAACCACTCAACTTCTTCTTTTTTCCTTACTTCTGCGCATAGTTGATGAGATGAATTGCTCTGAAATTTCCATCTTCATTTGAAAACATGCCTATTATGGGACGCAAACCGGTGCCAGAAGAAGGTGAGAACTAAATTATTTGCTCTAAGTCTAAGCCTTTTCTTGAATTATATGTATGGTAATTTTTTTAACATATTTGGCTTCTGTTGCAAATTGAAGAACCAGACCCAACAAAAAGTGAAAATTCAAATGGGAAGTTTACAATGAGATGGATAAAAGAATTGAGTCAGAAGAGTTTCAGCTTATCAATCAAGCTTGATACTAAAAGCAAAGGAGAAAAGAAAACAAATGGTTGGAGTAGAATTAGAAATCAAACTTCAGTGACTGATCAAGGTAACCATCTTATGTTCTTTGTGCTACTACAGTGGCATCTGCAACAATGATTTCTTTGTTATGATCTTAAAAACTTATTTTTAACAAATTGTTTGTTTGTTGTAATTTTTTGAAGAAGAAATCCAAAGTGGGAATTTCACTTTTAAACAGCTTAAAGCTGCTACGCAAAATTTCAGTCCTGCAAACAAGATTGGCGAAGGTGGTTGTGGATCAGTTTATAAGGTATGTGATAAGTAGTCTATGCTTAATTTTTGGTATGAGCAATTTTATCCCCCACCAGTGGGGTTTCCGGATTTTCACCTGTGGGATTTTTTTTGGGACGTACGCTTTAAGTTGGTTGTGAAATTTATATACCAGTAGAGCCTAATTTCACAGGCACTGGCCAAATTCATCCGTGCAAGAAATCTTATGATGTCTCTCAATATTTTGGTGTACACAAACATGACAACTTTACACTTGATTTTCTTACAATATGACCAAAACCATAAGCTTGTTGTTATTGATGAAATCCTATACAGGGAGTTCTCCCTGATGGAAAAGCGATTGCAGTGAAAGTTATATCCTCAAATTCAATGCACAGAAAGAAGGAATTTCTAAACGAAATAGACGCCATGTCAACATTAAGACACCCAAATATCGCTACATTTTTTGGGCATTGTGTTGCGGCAGATAACAAGTTCCTACTGGTATACGACTACTATGCTAATGGGAGTTTAGACATGGCATTATTTGGTAAGAAGAATATCAAGGAGAGATTGAACTGGGAAACCAGAGTTAAGATTTGCATCGGAATAGCGAAAAGTCTTGTATTCTTACATGAGAGAGCAGGATCCAAAATTGTGCATAGGGATATAAAGCTTGCGAATGTTTTAGTAGACAAGGATCTTACTCCCAAAATTGCTGACTTTGGACTGGCGAAGCTACTGGATGGTGGAGAGGGTACTCACACTGGAGTAGCAGGAACCATGTAAGTAGAAGAAAACCAAAATTTTCCCGTTACTGGTTCAGTCGATTAGTTCAGCATAATTAGTTCTAGATTCATCTCCCTTTTCAACAATCTTTCGCAGGGGATACATGGCTCCTGAGTATGTGATGCAAGGTGAATTAACTGAGAAAGCGGATGTCTACAGTTTCGGCGTGCTGGTACTTGAACTTGTCAGTGGGAGGCGCTGTTTAGACAAGTCAAAAAGCTCGCCACTAGGCCTTTTAGAATTCGTAAGTTAGAGTTTATACCATTTTCACTTTCCTTCTAAACAACATTTCATTTGTCATTTTAGCTAAGCAGCTTTGGTTCCGTTGTTATTATTGTAGGCCAAAGTCTTAAAAAGGAAGCGAAATCTTATATTTGTATCACTACTTGACAAAGATTTGATTAACGTTTCGGAGAATGAAGCTACCATGGTGTTAGATTTGGCAATGTTATGCACCTCTGATTCTCCAGAAGCAAGGCCTAATATGTCTGATGTGGTGAAAATTCTTCAAGGAAAGAGTGTTTTGAGTACTCGGGCCATTCCATTAGCATCAGATGACTTGACAAGAGTCGCTTCCGAAGAGATGAACTTGAGCGACTTCTCATATAACTACTTAGACTGCACTCCAAAAGAAACTGTAATATGCCAAGGTAATGCATCTACTACCTTTGGAAATGAGGTTCTGATTCTTTCCAAATCTCGCAATTTGACATCGCAGATCAGCACAAACGCTCCAACACCAGAGACACCCATATCAAATGCCAACACACTGTCAACTTCTTCGACCTTTGAGGATATCAACGGCATGGGAGACGAAGATGAGCTCAAGTATATTGAGCCCCATTTTAAAGAAGGAAAGTATCATATTGAATGTTCAAGTGAAGAGTTCAAAGTTGAATGTAACAAATGGAAGAATTCCCTGGTAGGATATCTTTTGAGTGAGGAAGGAACATTTGATGTTGATAAAGAGGTGGATGAAACTGTACTCCGAGAGACGATCCCTCCAGGAAACGGGCATTCAGTATTCTCCATGGGAAACGGGCACTACCTGTTTCAGTTCAGCTGTGTTGAAGATAAAATTCGAGCTTTAGAATCATCGGGCCTTCTGCGTATTGAGGGTAAACCATTTATTCTGACAAAATGGGACTGGAAACTGAAATTCGACAGAGCTGCAACCATGAAATCTGTTCCTATATGGGTGAAGATTTACAACTTGCCTCTATTCCTTTGGAATTCGTCGTGTCTCAGTAAAGTTGTAAGTGCATTCGGAATTCCTATATGCGCTGACCAGAAAACCATGAAGCAACAACGCCTGGATTACGCGCGGGTTTACATGGAAGTAGATGCCGGTAAACCATTGCTGGATAGTTTTCTGATTACAGCCAAAGGAATTGATTATCTACTCAGCTTGGAATACGATTGGAAACCATTAAGGTGTACCAATTGTTTTACATATGGGCACATTGAAGAGAAATGCAAACTAAGAATCAAAATGAAACAAGATTGATTAGGTGTTTTCCAGTACAAAAATCTTTTAGTTCCTTGTGTACATAAATTTGCAATTGATTAGCAGAGACCATGACTTTGTACTGCTATTTCGATCATCATAAACAAGAAGAACCCACCAAGATAATAATTCCTCTATTTGGAGAAACTAGGGTTGAAGATTTAATTTCAATACTCCATATATTGTAAAGAAATTGAGAGAAACCAGTTGAAAGGAAAGAAAAGAAAACAAGGATTTTAGTTTTTTCTTGGAATGGAATATGTAGAGTCTCGAACTAGTGACCTCCTTGAAAGAAACGCTTTTGGTTTTATTTTTTTGATAGACGTTTAGTCCCACATCGTTTATATAAGTAGCTTGGAGTTGGTTTTTAAACCGCAGGAAAGTTCACCGGATACCAACTACTTGTACAGAAGCTGTGGGGTAGTTAGGTAGGCAAGGACTGCGCCATAGCGGCACCGGCCAACGAAATGGTTAAGAGTTTAAGACCGCTGCAGTCAACCCTCAGGCTGGCCTTTCAGGCAGCAGTTTTTTTGCTCATCTTTACAACATATTCAATTTCCTTATCTAATTCCTTTTACCTTTCGCAACCAAAAACTTGATTATGATATAACCTATAAACCTTTAAAGTTTTAAAAGACTGTTATATTAAGGAGAACAAGTTTAACTACAATGTAAAACCAGAAGTACTGTCATTATAGTATCTCCGTCGAGAAAAAAGGAGTAAAAGAAGGAGAATTACATTGACTCCATACAGAAAAAAAGGCAGAAGCTATAAGTTTACTGGAATCTAGCAGATGCATAACCAAATCCCAGATAAGCTTCTCTCAATTGAAACTTGATGTCCCTCACTAAGCTCATCACAAATGCCAATTTCATGTTCTTCTCTTGTTAAACCAAAACAATGTAAGAGAAATGAAAAGACACAACCTGTTGTTGCGGTTTGGAAAGTGATATGAAACCCTCAACAATAACCCCAACTGAAAAATTCTTTGCGAGAAATACCTGCAGGGAAATCAAATGCAGAAAAGCATCACGACAAAGGCAAATATAGGAAAAATCGAAGGAAGTTCGACAATTTCAACAGTCAGCATACACTAACTTGTGAGCTTCAGAGCTGAAAAATATGCTAAATCACACCTTTTTATTGATATAGGAAAAAGAGATCAGCAAATGACAAAACACAGAGCTGCAACACCACTCCCAGACTCAAGGCAGGGCAGAATACACAACACAAACAAGTAGCAAAAATTTGAACTAACTAAAACCAGGCTATCCACCAAATCTGAAATAACTCCTGTCAGGCTTTTCAGTTTGAATCATTTCAGTGCTCTATGAAGGTAAATGTGGCCTCAAGACGAAAATAAAGTAGTATACATTATTGGATTTTGGCCTCCTGGACGACAAAAACCAGATGTTATATCATTTTAGTATCTTCAATGATGAAGCACAGCATCCATAACAAAATAAGAAGCAGGTGACAGGCTTGACCTAGTTGTTTTGACAGGAACCGGTAAAAGTAGGAGACGATAACAATACATAGACTCCATATAGAACGAGAATTGAAGCTATAGGTGCACTGATTCAATTTTCAGAATGATTAAAATGCATAGCTAACTGGCACTTCACAACAATGAAGTCTCAAAACAGATACAGAAACAAAAACCTGGATAAGCTTTGCTCTAAGATAAATCTATGGTAACATATTATATCTGTTATAAAGTTCATAACACAGGGCACCTTCATGTCATCTTGTCAAACCAAAAAGATGTAAAAGAAACATGAGATAGCAAAACAACGTTGAAGACTAATATTAAGCCCTCGAGAACAGGATGTAACAAAACAAACGAACATCTTTATATTACCTGTCCCAATATCCAATTCAAGCATTCTTTCCAGGAAAAATCTACAGGGAAGTCAAAATACATTGTCACATGCCGAAAACGAATCTCAAAAGAGGCAAATAGAGGAATAATCATAGCAAATCTAATAATTTTATAGTCTGCATACACCTAGTGTGCTTCGACGTTCAAAGTAAATGAATGATCAAAGGACCTAGATGCATACTTGGATTAAGGTGTAATATTTGGACACAAGCAAATTAATAGAGACGGATCAGAGTTAATGGGCAGCAATTCTACGGCTACACCTTTAAAGTTTTATAGCCAAGCCTAGTAAAACCTTTAAAAGTCATTCTAGAACGTAAACCAGTAACTTAACAGATCATAAATGTCAAACTGGTCTGCCGGGAAATGTTATAGACAACTTGACACATATCCTGTAGTATTGCAAGTTAAGAAAGACAAGTTTATAGATAGTCCTTTCATAGCCTATAACAATATGCCCTAGCCGGTATGTGTTAGCTTGTATCTATTATTATGGCGGATTTTCTTACACATGGAGATGACAACAAGAGATTCAGTTGTGCAAAATGTCTACAGAAACCAAGAATTTTGTTTTCCACAAGCAAAACCAGCACATATATAACTACGAAATTTTTCGAGTGTTCAGGGTATCAAGAGTCCAGATCCTAAACAAAGCATCAAACAACCCTACCTTAGTTCACAAGACGAAAGAAAAACGTCAATGTAAACATTATTATCACCTAAAGAAACAGTAGGATTGGTGCTGAATTCATGAAAATATTTTCCTTTCCCATACAGATGATATAATAGTGCATGTTTCTCGGAATTCCCAGCATGATTTTTGAGATCAGCTACTGATGTTAAGCTAACATTACAAGCGCTATTGCAACTTCAAATATCAGTTAGAAATCCACGAATTTGATCCCGATGTTTATCTACCACCTTGTACTAAAAAGTTGAATAAAACAGATTAACTTGCACTGATGCAAAAGCGCTCACTTTCCACCATTTTGCCTGGATACAAGTATTCAACACCTATTTTCTAGATTAACTAAAACATGCATCACATTCTCCCGTAAAAATTAGCTGAAGTGACTAACAAAGAAATAAAGCGTAACTTCTTGCATCAAGAAAATTACAAATACTGGCGCTCAACCTATTTCCATGCAGAAAACTCACTCCAGGAAATCATTTTCATGGCATCTTGAGCTATACCCCAGGTTTATATGCAATCATTAGATACTTCCTAGATATATATACACCACAAAACTTCAACAACTCGAAAGAAAGACAGCCCAGCTTAATGTAGTTTTTACTAGAGAAAGCCAATTTTCCAGTTAAAAATAATCCACTAATACAGTACTGTACTGTCTTGCTACCATCCCATTCGGGGTAATCTCGTATGCCACCATAAAAGGTTATGCGTTTGCATAACCCATCTTTATAAATTTCCAACGAACTCGGTAACAGGTAATAAATAGCAGCCCGTACATGATGTCCAAAGAAAATGTTCTCTGGTACAATGGTGCTACCTTTATATCTAGTTTCTCCATTTCTCATGCTTCTGATTGTTGGCAATAAATAGCATTGACTTCCCAGTTATTTACCAAACATATCCTAATTTATGTAATCTAATGCCTTATATCTATGCACAGTTCCAGCATAAAGTTGTTTGGTGTTTCTAATGCTTACATGCTATTGCTAGTAAAAGAAACAATTGAAAAGGAGTGCATGCTCTAGATATATGGCACATGGACTACTGTTAATCCCAATGCCAAAGAGATTGGTCAACAGGTAGTAAGATGTGATGTAAGTTAAGCACAAATCTGATGAACTAGCTTAATGATGGATAGTGAGGTAGGTTCTAATTAAGATGGACAAAGTGGACACAGACCTAATGCTATCTAACTTCCCTGGATAAAGATTAGAATCGTGTTAGGTGCACAGACATTAGAGGAACCCTTATATGAATATCCGTTCTTGATATAGACAGTGGATTTAATGACACCCATAATTACACAGAATAAAAAGGACATTTCAAGATCAAACACTATTCATCATAATTGGGTTGATTGTGCAACTGACAGTCATCTGCTTTATAGGCTTGACTATTTAGGTTCATAATGAGGTCCCTATTTATCTAATCTCAAAATGAAACTCATATTACTTCAAAAAGGTAAATTATAATTACCAGCTTCCAGAGGTTACTACGTCGGCACTAATCGCTGCCAGATTCACTATCAATAGTTGCAGGTTACTGATACATAACTATCAATTGTGGCAGGTTCGTAATGAGGCCCTTGCCATCCAATCTCAAAATTAAACCCATGTAAATACTTACGCATATTAATATTACTGAGAACAGCCAAATAAAGAGTACCTGTACGTACTTCCAGCAGTTGTTTCATCCACTAATCGCACTGCTATATATATCTTCTCGCACCTGTGGCTTCATTATTTCCGCATCTTCTTCTCCTAATTCTTTCAAAGAAACTAAGGTGTGC
The DNA here is from genome assembly GCA_023529015.1 of Papaver nudicaule. Lineage (NCBI taxonomy): Eukaryota > Viridiplantae > Streptophyta > Magnoliopsida > Ranunculales > Papaveraceae > Papaver > Papaver nudicaule. The sequence continues at coordinate 7,621 of JAJJMA010313988.1, forward strand.
TTGTGTGGATATACTTGTCGAGATATGTCACAGAAAGACACGAAATCTTCCCAGGTTGAAGTTGATGAGACAAAATTTTGGATATTGCCATGATCATAGCGTAAAATGGTGCCACCTTTCATAAAGGCAAACGGCTCTCTTTGGTCAAGACTAGTCAATTTACTCCAACCATGAGACTGGTGAGCGACTTGTTCTTTCATAACATGAGTATCATTCTTCTTCACTAACAGCCATACATCATACTTATCGAGTCCTTCCACGTCCTGACCGACTGCATAATATAGAAACCCACCACCAGAAACCCCAACCACATAAAAATCAAGATTATCAGCGTAATTTGTGTTCCTTCCCATTGGAGGCGGTGGAATATGGTCACGGAACTTCTCTTGGGCCAAATCAAATACCACAACCACATCTCCTACACCATTGCTCCAATGAAGACATCCATTCAGAAACACACCATGGGTTTGCTGCGTAAAATGCAAAACCAAAATCAAACTTCCCAATGTGTCTCCATCCCTTCCAACTGTGTACACCTCGACCCCCACAACACTAGGTTTTTCCGAATCCAAGTATATCCTGACGACTTTGTACTCGTTCGTTTCAGCAAGGTAACCAAATCCACACGCCTCAGGAACCGATTTGGACCCATATTCTGGTTCTGGAAGAACAATGTGTTCTCTTGTGAAAAATGAGAGCAGGTCCATCAATCTCACAAAAATCAGTATGAAATCCGTAAATACAAATCAAACCATTAAAAGAACCGATAACGATGTAAGCATCAAAAGGAGTTTGTATCTTGATCTCTCTAAGAACAGGTTTCACATAACCCCAATCCTCCTCGTTCTCATTGAATTCGAAATAGTAAACACTTTAAAATCATCTGGATGCGAGATTACATATCTTAACTTACCGGTTGAATCGGTTGAATTGAGACGAGCTAGGTGCAATCTGGGAAACGATGGCTGCTGAATCAAATTCAGCCATGTTCTGCAGACCGATTTGCAATCCAGGACTGATTCCATGGGTAAACGACTCAAGATGTCTGAAATGATGTCCGCAGGGAAAATCTGATTAAATTCCTTCATCTATTTTTCTTTTTGAATTCTCTAAGGATTTCTGATGAAGAGGAATTGAAAGATTTAGGGATTTTGATTTTTTTTTTTTTTTGAAACAAAACAACAAAAGATTTTCATTCATTATATAAAGATTTACATGATACAATATGATCTCTGATTCTGTCTAGCTTTCCAGGGTAAGTTTCTGCTGTATGTATACAAAAAAGATGTTTTGGTTTTCCTGGCTACTTTGGCCACACTATCAGCAATATGATTCACTTCTGGTTATCCTCTATAAATAAGGTTATCCTCGCCTTACAGTTTCTTTATTAGGCAAAAGGTTATTCATGTAATCAAGTCTTATTATAAATAATTATGGGTTTTTCATATATGAAATCTTAATGACGGGTTTTTCATAACAAAAATAAAAAAAGTGGGCTAGAGATAAGTTTCCCCATAAGATTTTCATTCCACTATCTAGTATTGGGTATCATTAAGTCTGACACATATTCCAGTTTTACTGCCTCTTTAAATCCTATAACTGGTCTTGGTGGAGTATCAAGTCCTATCACCCATTTGTCATACCAAATATGTACCTGAGTTCCACTTCTAACTACCCAAAAATGATGTTTCCTAACTGTTGAAAGACCTATTTGTATACCCTTCCAAATCCATGATGAGTTGGATATTTCATCCTGTAGATGAAGAATTTTACTATGTGGAAAGTATTTAGCCTTTAAGATTTTGACCCATAGCTGCTCAGTTTCTGTGCAGACTCTCCAAGCTAACTTTGTTATTAAAGCCCGATTAAATTGTTTCAGGTCTCTAAAGGCTAATCCTCCTTTAGCTTTGGGTTTACACAATGAATCCCATGCTGCAAAATTTATACCTCTATTCGAATTATGCCCCCACCAAAACTTCCTTTGCATAGCTATCAGTTGCCTTAAAGTAGTTTTAGGCAGTTTAAAAGTACCCATATAATGTGATGGAATAGCATCCAAAACATGTTTAACCATAGTGGTTCTACCAGCTTGGTTAATTATTTTGGATTGCCACCCATTTAATCTAGATTTGAAGGAGTCACTGATTCCTTGAAATGAGTCAACTTTTGATCTTCCCAATAACAGTGGTAGTCCTAGATATTTATCATTGATGCATAGTTGTTTTACTCCCAGTGTTTGCACAATATTGAGTTTCTGCTGGTGTGTGAGTTCTCCAGTAATAAAAGCTGCTGATTTATTAAAATTAATCATCTGCCCTGATAGGTTGCCAAATTGCTGTAACAATTGTTGCATATGATGTATATTGTTTTCATCAGCATGGAAGAATAGTAAGCAGTCATCTACAAATAATAGATGACTGATACTAGGAGCTTCTTTTGCTGCTTTGATTCCTTGTATATCACCTGTCTGTTCAGCTTGAAGTAGTTGTCTTGTTAGAAATTCCATTGAGAGAATAAACAGATAAGGAGACAAAGGGTCTCCTTGTATTAATCCTCTTGTAGGTGTATATCTTTCTCCCACAGAAGGGATTTTGAATTTTATTATACCCTGGGATTTGTTATCACGTAGGAGTAAGTTCTTACACTCAGTATACACTCTTGTGTGTGAGACCCACGGAATAAAGGTGGACACCGGATTTTCTTGCCGCCGGATAGGTACCGACCAAATCAATAAAATTCCCGGCTTGAGTAACTGTCACACCTCCAAATAAGCGTCACCCAATTTCGGCCTAGGAATGACTCGGTGTAGATACCCCATTATGAACTGTGTAACAAGAGTTGTGGGGCGCCAGCGCCAAGAGAAGAAGAGAGAAGATGGAGGTTGTGGGGCGCCAGCACCCGAGGAGGAATGAGAAGAGCGAGAGGGTGAGAGGAAGGAATAGGAAAGAAGATGGGGGTTGTGGGGCGCCAGCGCCCGTGGGGAGAAAGAAGGGAGGAGAAGGTGGGAGTCCTAGAGGGCTCCAGCACCCGTGGGAGAGAAATAGGAGAGTGAGAGGGAAGAACGCACAAGGAGAAGGAGAAAGGGAGTAGCGTCAGAGAGGGTGCACGTGCAAGGGGAAACATACGTCAAGGCCGTCCTCCTAAAGCAAAGGGATGTCAGATAGTATTCTGTCCAAATGCCAGTACGTGTACGGATGTCAGAGGAGATCAGAAGAAAGAGAAAGTTTGTCCAACACGTGTCTGTATCTTAACGGGACTATAATCCTATAAATAGTCCTGCTATTTTTCTGATTTTCTCATCAGTTAGTGATTGTGGGAAGTTTATGTATTACTCTCTAGAGCAGAGTGTTTGTACCTTCTTTTAACTTTATATCTTGAATAAAACGCGCATTTCGAGATATACTAGTTTTTCTCTGGTATTTACATATGGCGACTTCACGGGCCTCATGCTCATAGAGATAAGACGGTAACTTCCCAATTCGCAAAAAATAACCAATTTCCTCCCCTCTCTCGAAATCTCAACCTTATATGGACTTGGCGTACAATCACCCGCTAAACAGCGAGAATGAAGGTCTCGTTCAAAGCTTGGATACATATGATACATACTTCACAGAGAAGGGACCGCAGCACCAAGAGATGCATAAAGGAGAACCCCGACGGAAGAAAATCCATATACAACTAATAACTAAAACTCAAAATACTCCCCAGCCACCTCAACACAATGAGCGAGCCATGCTGACAAGGGCGATGGAGTCTAACAGAGTCCTCGAGCTGAAGGACGAAAGCGATGAATACACACCCCAGAAGCATGCCATACCCTGCTGGATTAGCAAGGATAGAGAAACAAGACGTTCACCTCCTGACATGAATAAAAAGGATAACGAAGCTAAGCGGCAACTACAGGACAACAGTAATATAGAGCACGAGCACACTGAGAACGATGCGATCAATAATCAAGGAGGATTCCTAGGACGTCTATACTTGGTAGCGGATGATGACATGGAATCTAGAGAAATAACGCTTGATCAATGCCTAGCACAGCAACACGGACTACACGCTTGTCGGTCATCCCTGAGAGACTCCACCGACACAATACTCGCACCATAGGAGCAACCCACACAGCATGGACCAAAGTTTTGGATATTTGACGGAAATGGAAGCACCACAGCCCACCTACAACGATTTTTGATGAACTTCCCTGACTACGTAACCGGAGACCAATACAAAATACCAGAATTCCGCAAGACACTCTCGGATGCTGCTTTGATACGGCTGAATGAAGCGCAGGAGTGTAGCGCAAAAGGAGGGGAGTCGCTAAGAGCAGAATTTCTACAAGAATTCTCCACAAGTGAGTGAAGACTCACGCTCCAAGACTTCTTGCGGATCAAACATAGCCCAAACGAGAATATTCAATCGTTCATACAGCGCTTCCAGATCGAACACTTACGATGTAGTACTAAGATAGCCGAAGCATATCTGGTGGACGTATGTACCTCCATGCTACAACCACAACTTCGAATGGCGCTACAACATAGAAATATTACCAGCTTGGCAGACTTACAGGAAATTTTCGAACACTCCACGAACTAGGAGGAGACTGCTACAGCTACCCAGAGCAAATACCTAGATTCATTAGGCAAGGGCCGTGTACAATGGGGACAGCAGAAACACTTACTCGAACGTAAGGAAGGACAAGCCTCTAAAAAAGCGATTAGAGAAAGCCCCCCAGACTATCCTTTCAGCTTTAAGACAGTAGAACGACTTTTGAATGAATGGATACAAAACGGGATGCTAATACTATCGGTCACGACATCTAAACCAACAGAGCAAGACAAAAGGAACTGTAACTACTGTGCTTTTCATCAAAAGGTCGACTACGCTACAAAGGACTGTCGCAGCCTCAAATGGCGTTTCCATAGGCTATACCAGAGAGGACAACAAGAGGGCAATCAGGAGCCAGTGCAAGAAGAACAAGGTAACTCACCAAGCGGTAAACGGAAAGCACTACTAAGCTCATATACTCAGCAGAGTCACCACACACCCCTTGTAAGAAGAAAATTGTTAGCCAAAGATCTAGATGATATGGGCTGGACGCCGCAAGAGCAGCTACCCAAGCCTCACAGACCTGGCACACCCTCCCAACAAGACGAAGAACAAGCAAGAGAAAACCTGCTAATGATAAATGGCCTTGAATTACAGGAAATGTTAGTAGCCCTATGTGGAGCACATGAATTCCTCAGAACATGTGTAGACACAAGTTCTCCCGTCAACATCCTCCCAGCGCACATCCTTTACGATGATCAATTTGGCATCAACCTAGCCCAACATTCGTTAGCACAAGGATATAATCACCGCTCCACCAATCAAGGGACTGAAAAAACAATAATGCTATATTTACAAGTCGGCCCTATAAGCTCTTTGGAGTTGTTTCACGTCATAGACAATCATACAGACTATCACTTGCTACTAGGAAGACCATGGTTGCACGCACATGACGCCATACCATCAGTAATACACCAGAGCGTCACCATCAGTGTCGAAGGAAAACAGTGGACAATTCCAGCATTTGTCAAAACAATCATCACGACAACTAGGAAGGGAGCACCTTACATCGACACAACCACGGAAGTAGGCGCACAACTAGAACAGTGGAGCGACGATGTCTAGCTAGACGATCAGAATGAGCACCGTCTCCTGAGGAGCATGCATAAGACTACAACATGTACTTTCCCTAGAAGGATCAGGAATAAACGAATATTTGACTAGATAAACAAAGCTTCCCGCAAATAGCAGCACTACTATTCAGCAAATCTACTTCAACAACAACAAATATTCCGACTAGAAAGCCTTTTTCCTAGAAAAGGGAGATAGACAGCCTGTCGAGGACCCATCAGAGAGAT
>JAJJMA010313993.1:8381-18605 GCA_023529015.1 Papaver nudicaule
CTAATTTTTTTATTTAATTATTTTGAGAAAATCAAGGGACAGCACTCTAAGTGCCGTCCAAACTTAAATTCGTTTTTTTTAATGAATTAATAATTTAAATTTATTTCAACAAAGTTTCTCTCTTTTTTTATTAGTTTTTTATTTTTTTTACACGACACTTAGTGTGCCGTGTAGTCTTCTACCCTCTTTCACCATAGTGGCAAAAGTCCACTTTCACATCTTCACTCTTTCATTTTGAAGGAGTTAGTGTGGAAAACCCCACTACCCATAGGAAATGCTCTTACGGAAACAATAAATATGGTTTGGAAAAATAAAAATTCTAACTGAATTTTCGGTTAATATCCTATGAAAGGGAAAAATATCTTTTGATTCATATGGGATTTTTTCATCTTAGGTGCATGGTTTTAGTTTTAGTTTTTTTTTCCGAATAGTATTTTGGTTTTGGTTAATAAAATAAAAATACCATTTTCCAAATTAGTTTCCATGGTGTTTGCTTGACTAGAGGTATTTAAAGGGCGGTTCGGAGGAAAAGTCCCTAGAAATCCCATACGAATCAAAGCCGTGGTATAATGAACATAAAAATTTGGCGTACCTATTTTGGAAAGAATATCTAAAACTCTATGAAAAAGCAGGGGTACCGAAATACAACCAACTTTTCGTCTGGGCTCGTGAGTCTTATGGTAAGATATGGGCGATCTCAAAAATCAATATACAAATCTGTTAATCGGAATAGGATCACAAGTGATCAGTCCAACTCAAGACAAGTCTTGACAAATCTCCTGGATGGATTGGACTTACTCAGCGGTTACGGATAACGTACTTAGAGATTTTTTTAACAAGGTGTTTTAGGTGTAAAACAATAAAGAGAATCTGAGGGGTAAAGTATGAAGTTGTAATGGTATTCGAGAGGTCAAGATCGAACAAGACTCGCCTAAACCAAGAAATGGTCGTTCGAGTATTGTGTTAGGGCATTGTCCGGTCAAACCCACTAGCGTTGGTATGTCAAGCTGGTTGTCAGTTTTAGGTGTCAAAACAAAATTCTTGATTTAGCCTACTAGAGTTCAGATTTCGGAATTGGGATATAGACTAAGTAGTAGAGACCTTGAAGACGAAGAGTGTGAAGACAAAGAAGACATCAATTATTCTCCATCGACAAAAGGTTAGTAGGAGTTATGACTTTTATGGAAATTCTTCTATTCTACTTTCTCTATCTTTCGAAATATTCGACTACTTTAGTAGTGATATTAATAGCGATTGAGATCGTGTTCTTGTCTACATGACCATGTGTTATGTTGGTATTTGTTCCCGCAAATACTAAGTTTACAAGAATGCATGAGATAGATTCAATACCATTTGTCCATTGCAATGGTTTGCTTGCAAATCACTTGTTGGATATGGGTGAATCTAAAGGAGTACTCTTGAGCAAGAGACCAGTGGATTATAGCTGAGGACGTCTAACAAGTCTAAGTACTGGTTAAGCCCAGAACTTCCAGCGGATCCAGTTAAACCCTAATTAATCTGAATGGCGGACGGTTCCCGAACCGTACGTGAACATAAACTCGGAAATTCTCCTGAGTTCCAAAGTGTCATTTTGTATGCTTACCTAACGTGAACTCAAAATCGATACTTTTGGCTGTGATTCAGATGGACGGTTTGCGAACCATCCCAAGTGAATATTCTTTGGGATTTATACTCGGGTTAAACTCTGAACTTCTTTATCTCTTAGTTGGACTTGGATTATCACGAAATATATTATGTGGTCCATCTAACGGTTCTCAATGTGTCAATAAGATAAAGATTATCTCTGGTCTGTTGGATCTCTATCTTGAAGTGTTTTTGAGCTAACAAAACACTTGGCAGATAAATGATTAATGATTTCCAATTGAGATGAATCTCTGTTTACTTGGTTTGCAAGTTAGGGTTCCAAAACTTGAGGGACAAGTAACTAGTTGCGGTATAGTCATCCTCTATTAGGTAGCAGTTCCTCTTGGGATTTTACCTACGACTATAAATACTTCTCTTGAGAGTTGGGAAGCACAGGTAGGAGATTGAGACCTTAGTGGTTGAAATCGGAGTAACCTGTAACCTTGGTAACCTGATCACGTTCTTGTCTATTCTACGGTCCTTCTCTTCTGATATAAGGCCATTCAAGAACTGATACGTTACACACAGGGTTTCGAAAGGAAGCAACGCATGGCTGCACTCGGTGTTGTAAGACCTAGTTAGCTTCAGTTGTATAAGTTTATTAAGTGATTCTTCGTGTACAACTGAGGTAGACACAAGTTGGGCATAGTTTACTCGGTTTACTTGTCAGCCCCCGCTTGTAAGTAGAGTTTCGTATGACCTGGAGCAATCCGAAGGAAGTCACTTTGTGTATGTCAAACTGATAGAGGACAGTTCAAACATACAGTCGATAATTGAGGTTGCAAAGCCGGAATTGTTGACACAAGCCTTTAACAACGGTTAAAGCAACTCCTAGGCCTGTAAAGGACGTCAGCTAGGGGAATCAAGTGCGTGACGATATATGGGGGATCTAGAGACGTAAGGAGTGCGACAGTAGCCAGTTCGCTTGGAGGGTTGGAATTGGTCTCTGCTACATCCCAGACCGAAGTCTTATAGTAGGCTAGTGTTTGTAGACAGTTTGTATTGTGCGGTGTTCAATCTGGACGAGGTCCCGAGGTTTTTCTACAGGTCGTAGTTTCCTCGTTAAAAAAAATCTCTGGTGTCTTGTGTGCTTTACTTTCCGCATTATATTATCTGATTATATAATTAAAGCAAACACAAGAAGTACGTAATTATAAACCTGATCGTTGTCCTCAATCCATCCCTTGGATTTACCAAGACCCTGTCTTGCGTTGGACTGATCATTTTGTTCCAAACTCAGGTTAACGGATCTGGATATTGATTTTTGAGATCGTCCAGATCTGACCATAAGTCTCACGAGCCCAAACGAAAAGTTGGTTGTATTTCGGTACCCCTGCTTTTTCATATTGCTTCACTGACAAGAAGAGGAAATAGGGTTGGTTTAAGGGAGGGAAGCTGAGAAAGATGAGATCAGAGAATTGCTATGATTTCTGTGATGTTGTGAATAAAGTTGTTAAAAGAATTGATATTCAGTTCTCACTAGATATTGAATGTTGAATGAGAAGACTTAATCAATTATCGATGAGATGAATTGATTATATTGCACTGAATTGAACTGATTGTTCTGATGAACCTGTTGAACTGATTTCCAAACTGGTCGAGTGACCTATTTATAGCAATATAATTCTAGTTGATCTCGTAAGAAGTGGAAGAAGTGGAAGAGTGGAGTAAGTGGGGTCACCTTTTAAGAGTCTTGCGCCTAATATTTGGGAAGACTAACAACCCACTTTCTCATCCCATCTTTCTAGCAACGTTCACACGACTTAGTTTCTTTACCGTTGAGTGATTGAGTCGTTGCAATCACACGTGTCATACAACGCCAAACTAAAACCCTAAAGAATTTTCCACCATGTAACTTACTTGATTCTCATAAGATTTGTTAAGTATTGAATACTTGTTAAGTCAAAGCTGACTAAGTGCAAGTCGTACCATTTATTGGTAAACTTAGGACTTTGCATATAAATAGAGCATTAAGCAATAAGCTTGTGTATCTCTTTTACGCTTGGTCTAAGGATTGAACCGGGCAATCGCCATTTAGACCAATAAAAATAGTCCAAGTGTTGAGCTATGCAATCGCCATTTAGACTTAGGGGATTTCAGCAACCCTCTGTGGCAATAGTCAAGTAAATATGACTCTTCGTATGCCATAAACATGAGAAGTTGGTTTGTGGCATATAATGTACCAATTCTCTAAGTAATAGAGACATGTGAATGTCTAAAATAATAAGTCATAGCCATGAGCCATGATTAAGAAATGTAGCACTGATTATAGAAGCAAGTCTATAATCAGGAGAAAAGTCAGGTTATGCTAACACAACGTAGCCATAACCAAGAATGCATGAGCATTGCCAATTCAAGACCTAAAGATAAGATGCATGAATGATAATAAGCTATATTTCATAGCATAATAATCGTAGTAGGAAGTATACTATAGGATGTGTAGGGATGAACCATAACGTTAGGTCATATTCAGATTTCTAGACAGTTTGTACATCACTTACTCTAAAAATCGCCCAGGTCAGCCTATATTTTCTAAAATTATGAAATTTTAGTATGTCATGGGAAACTCGCAGATGAACAACTTTCATGAAGGAAGTTTCTCCTTAATCCTTACGGATTAGACCGTATCAATCGTTATTTACAGTAATTCGTAATCTGTCAGATTTCCTAGTTCGATTAGGAAACTGGAATATCAAGGATTCAATAAAGACCATAACCAACTAGGATTTGGATCAGTAGGATAAGCCCTATAAGTAGAGATAGCTTAAGAATTAAAGAGTGGGGCCATTAAACTACGGTCGCATGATAAAAGTGGGCCATAGTATTAGACCATGGCCGACCAATAAAAGTGGGGTCCTGGCATGAGCCACAACCAAGCAATAAAAGTGGGGTCATAGCATAAGTTATGACCGAGTAATAAAAGTGGGGTCATAGCATGAGCTATGACCTAATGATAAAAGTGGGGTCGTGGCAAGAGCCACGACCAGGGCAAGAATGTGGGGTCGTGGCAGGGCAAAAAGAGTGGGGCCGTGGCATGAGCCACGACCAAGGTAAAAGTGGGACATAGTGTTAACCATGACCAAGCTATAAAAGTGGGGTTGCAGCCTAAGCTACGACCAAGCAAACAAAGTGGGACATGGTGCTAGCCATGACCAAGCTATAAAAGTGGGGTCGTAGCCTAAGCCACGACCAAGCAAACAAAGTGGGACCATGCCATTAGGTTATCGCCAATCAAAGAAAGTGGGGCCCTGGTATTAGACCATGGCGGCAACAACATGGGATGGGATGGCCGTGTGGTCCAGGACGGGATAGCCGTGTAGGCTATGATGGATGGCCGTGTAGGCTAGGGATGGTCGTGTAGGCTAGGGTGGATGGTCGTAGGGCAGGGATAAATGGGATGTGGACCATGGCACTAGGCCATGGTCGTGAAAAATCAAAATACCGCCATGGTGGCCAATTCGCTTATCCCTACTGCAAATAAATTCATACCTTGCCTTGAGACATCCACCTGACGACACCAAGATGCCAGAAATTGGTGCAAAATTACTCTTGCGACCTCCTTACCAAAAACCACCATAAACACGAGGAAACTACGACCTGTAGAAAAACCTCGGGACCTCGTCCATATTGAACACCACACAATACTAACTCTCTACAAACGCTATCCTACTATAAGACTTCGGTCTGGGATGTAGCAGAGACCAACTCCAGCCCTCCAAGCGTATTGGATACTGTCGCACTCCTTACATCTCTTGGATCCCGCAAGCCCCTACGCACTTGATTCCCCTAGCTGACGTCCTTTACAGGCCTAGGAGTTGCTTTAACCGCAGTTAAAGGCTTATGTCAACAATACCGGCTTTGCAACCTTAATCACTGACTGTATGTTTCGAACTGTCCTTTGAACTACTCGGGTTGTTGTTTGAATATTGATTTGTGAGATCGTTCAAACAACCTAAATCAATTAGGTTCACGACTAAAATTTGGTGGAATATCTCGGTATCCCCTCTTTTTCAGTTGGTATCAGAGCCGACAAACACCTTGAAAGATGTAACTGTCTGTGATTGACACTTTCGTGAATCATGAACAAAATTACCAACCCCTAAGGGATTTTCAAATTGGCAAGTTCCATCCACGAAATCCAAAAGACCGATAGACTGGACTAAATGTTGCTATCATTGTAAATCATATTCTGTCACACTTTATGTAGGTGCATAACTTTCAGATGGGAAAGAAGATGCTTATGCTTCTCACACAAAAGAGTGTATCTACAACTATAAATTATGGTTGTCCAAATCCCATACAAGCTAATGGTTCCTGCCCTATCGTTGAGTCATCTTCGGATTGTAATCAAAAGGAAGAAAGTCCAGAGAAAATGAAAACTGTCTCTGTCAACCTTGAGACAAATTTTGAAAAATCGTGTCTCCCTATTCTCCCTGATGCCACATCCTTGATACTGGCATATGAAACAATCCTCAACAAGCTTGTTTCAACTCTCGTAGACACAGAAGTTGACATCTTGATGAAGGAAAAGGAAAAACTGTCAGAGCCACGCTCTATTCTCGGTGAACCGCCGGTTCACCTCAATACAATCTAATTGTGTTGGGCGTCTCATCAAAAATAAGTACCCACTATGTTTGGTGAGAATAAAGAAAAATACTACTGGGTACATAAGGAGAACGTGTGCTTTCAGGTCTAAAAACTAGTATCATCATCATTCTACATTCCTGGTGATGATCGAATAAATTGTTTTCATTATGTTTGTGAAACACCTTATGTGAATCATTACCGATCACACTTTCTGTGTCATTCTTATTCTTTAAGAATTAGAATATTTGCTTGTTCAATTATAGGAAGGATACCTTCAAGGATTAAAATTTCTCACAACATGTGCTATCACGCCTTATTGATCAATAAAAGTGGGACCCTAGTATTAATTACGATAATTCTTGTAAGAAATTCCTGAATAAGCCAATCATAAGATATGTATTATTAATTACATGATGAGCTTGCTCCAATAAAAGTGATATTAAATTAAGAGATTGATTGTCTCACGGACTGTAAAAATTCCCAAAGTGGTTGTCAAATACAAAATATCTTATGAGCACCTATTTTACGTCTCCTGAACTGCAGTGAGTTAACATACATCAAAAGGTGCTATCACATCCATATTAAAATTTCAAAACGTAATGAATTGATGTGAGTGTCAACACTTCATAAGCTATCTCTAGTAACCTCCCTGCCTCTGACTCCTAAGGCAAGAGTAGAGACCATGATCCATGAGGATAACTATGAGCCAAAGCTAAGAAGTCTATGAGAATTGTTCATATTGTTGATATATAAACTTAAAATTCTAGTTGGCTGAAAATAATGAATTAAATAAGATTTTATTGTTAAATATTTGGGTATACATTAATTCCTTCAATATGGGCACGAACATCCAATCTTATTGGACCTCTTTGTGATATATACCTAATTGCCTTTGAGACTTCCTGGTCGTGAACTAACTGACCTACAATTGTGCAACCCGTTCAGAAACGTAAGGAAGTCTACATACTTCCGCAAAATTCTAGAACGTGAATATACACGTTTCAAAACCGCCTTCCTCATGATAAATATTTTGTACTTGTCAAACTTCCTTTATTATCTCATCCCTGAGATTTTATAAATACCACACAGAACTTGGAAATCACGTTCAATTTCCTTCTCAACAACCATGAGACATATTACTCGTAGTGTCACACGAAATAATATGGAAGAAGCTTACAAAGTTATCGATTGTGAAGGTGTTGGGATTGGAAGAAAGAATAAGAGAACAATTCTTGACGATTCTATTGTTGGAACTCTTGACTCTCAAGAAATCTATGCAGCAACAAATAGCTACTTTGCCTATGATCATCAAGATGTAGAAGATGACACCATGATCTTTGCAGGAGTCGTTCACGACTTTCTAAAAGAGTTTGAAGCTTTTAAGATTCAAGTTGTTGACATTGTTAACAACATGGAATCACTGGGATCTGAAATTCAGGAATTAGCTAGAGAGATGTCAGTTATAAAGGATGATTTGAATAATATTTTAATAATATTCCTGACGAAGATGCTGAAGCTAACTATGTTCACTATGTGTTCAAGAGAGCTGATGACTTCAATAGTTCAAGTGAACCAGAAGAAGATCCTGAAGAAGATACTGACTCAGATGCTTGAGTTAGATATACTTTTTTGCTTAACATAGTTAATTCCTTTTATTAAAAAGCCTTTTTCTTTTCCTTAGGGTTTCGGGTAATCACTATGCTAGAAGTAGTCATCTTTTTGATTTAAGAAAGATATTGCTTGTACTACTTCCATGTTCATAAATTAATTGAGATTATTTAATTAAAATCTTAATTGATGATTGATACTTGATCTTAATTGATTATCTTAATGAATGTATTGCATAAACCGGAACTTGCTTTTTTAGCCATACCACCCGTTCGGGTAAAGCAGTTTACGAAGAACTATCAAAATCCATGCTTTTGACTCTTATGGCTAAGGGGAGACGATTTTGATAAGGAGGAACCTCGTAGGATACAATGTTGGACTCCACTGGATTAAATGTTGTACCTTTAATTCTTAGTCTTACAACCACTAGGAAGGGGTAACCTAATGTTTTCTCTAAAGGCGATGGTTGACCGAAACTCTCTGAGAAAGTAGGAAAATTAAACCTTGAATTTCTATTTGACCGAAACTGGCTAGGGAAGAAAAACATAATTGCAATTTTACTTGTAAAATTGTACTTTAACCCAAGAATTTATTTAAAATCCTTGCTTGGGAAGGTCGTCGCGTTGTTCTTTAGGGAGTGACACATAATGGGGGAGAGTTCTTTTGAACTTGTGCTTCATGGTAATTTCTTTTTGGGGTGTGCGGCTGTGGAAATTATGAGAGAATTGCATCTTTTTATCCCTCGTTTCAGGTATGTTTACCTTTGTCTACATTGATTGATGTTATTTTATGATGATTCTTATTTTTATTTTGTCTATTTTTGTGACAAAAAATGGGAGAAATCTTGTAGTAACGGGGAGTAAAATCTTCTAACTACTTAGACAAATGTCTATGACATTGTAATGGGGGGAGGGGGTTGTAAAATTGATGTGCTTGTCATGTCAAAGCTAAAGTTAGTGTATTGAGTAAGGGGGAGAACATATCATATTGTGTAGTATCTTTAAGCATCGACGCAATATGCTTATAAGTTTTATATACTACTCAATTGCATAACAAACTCTTGTTGGACTATATCCTTCTAGAACCAAGATGTATGGTGACTTTGAGTTTGTTATCTCTACCTTCAATCTTCACTTGCAGGAACACTCATATATGAAGACGTTGAATATTACAAGAAGATCAAGTACATTATGGTTATGGCTAAAAGATTTTACTTTTTGAATCCATATGTAAGATTGGTTTTGTCGCTAACATTGACAAAGGGGGAGATTGTTAGAGCATTGCACGGTTGAACCCACTCATATTGTTATCTCAAGTCAGTTGTCAAGTTTAGTTGACCAAAACACAATCCTTGATAAGTCTACTCTACAACTCGGACGAGGATATATTTACGTATTCGAGACGAAGACCATTGCCTGAGCAAGGGTACCGAAATACAACCAACTTTTCGTTTGGGCTCGTGAGTCTTATGGTAAGATATGGACGATCTCAAAAATCAATATCCAAATTTGATAACCGGAGTAGGATCACAAGTGATCAGTCCAACTCAAGACAAGTCTTGGCAAATCCCCTGGATGGATTATGGACCAACTTGACAGTTATTAATAACGTACTTCTTCTGTTTACTTTAATAATATAATCAGAGAATATAATGCGGAAAGTAAAGCACACAAGGCACCAGAGATTTTTTTAACGAGGAAACTACGACCTGTAGAAAAACCTCGGGACCTCGTCCAGATTGAACACCACACTGTACAAACTGCCTACAAACACTAGCCTACTATGAGACTTCAGTCTGGAATGTAGCAGAGACCAACTCAAGCCCTCCAAGCAAATTGGCTACCGTGGCACTCCCTACGTCTCTAGATCCCCCACTGATCGTCACGCACTTGATTCCCTTAGTTGATGTCCTTTACAGGCCTAGGAGTTGCTTTAACCGCTGTTAAAGGCTTATGTCAACAATACCTACTTTGCAATCTTAATTACTGACTATATGTTTCCAACTATCCTCTTCAGTTTAACATACATAAAGTGATTTTCTTCGGATTGCTCCCCAGGTCATACAGAAAACTACTTATAAGTGGGGGCTGACAAGTAAACCGAGTAAACTATGCCCAACTTGTCTCTACCTCAGTTGTAAAAATAATCACTTAAGAAACTTATACAACTGGAGCTAACTAGGTCTTACAACACCCAGTGCAGCCGTGCGTTGCTTCCTTTCAACCTTGTATGTAACGTATCAGTTCTTGAATAGCCTTATTGCAGAAGAGAAGGACTATAGAATAGACAAGAACGTGATCAGGTTACCAAGGTTACAGGTTAATCTGATAACAACCACAAAGGTACGTTATCGCCTTCCTGTGCTTCCCAACTCTCAAGAGAAGT
>JAJJMA010314010.1:3931-18352 GCA_023529015.1 Papaver nudicaule
ATTCAGTGACATTAGTAGCTTTGAATTGTAGACTAAGCATTAAATTAAAATGACTAGATGTCAAGTTTGTAGGTTTGTGTTTTGGTTTTTAAGATCAATGTTAGGTTTTTGTACTAATTGAGTTAGATACAACTAGAGTTTATATGTTACCCCCTCACTTCCATTTAATTCACTTAGGCATCGTTCCTCTTCCCCACCTCTCAACAAAAGAATTCTATGTTGATAATTTCTTCAGCCCTTCGTTGGTTACACCAGAAAAAATATATAAAAATCTACACGATGGATTCAAAGTGCACCATCCCGTGTTCTTCAATTGGTCGTTAATGGTTACTCACTTATCTATACTTTTCTGTTCCTGTATTCGTGTTCATGGTTTTAAAACTAATTCTATGATCTTCCTTTTGTGTACAAATTTTAATCTTCATTCGAGACCCATAATAGTCTGTATGTTTATGGTCTATTGGACTGATTGGTATACTTTGCAAAACTGTCGAATTCCATTAAAAGAAAATGGTCATTAATCAATTGCAATAAGGAAATACATCCCTCTTTTGACTTTAATATCTTCTTCACATATCCTTCATGTGGATTGAACATAAAGATATAATTCAGCAAACGTGAAAATTGGCTTTGATTTTTATCGAATCTTCTTTGCATTTGTTGTTGTTTTTAGGCCAAAAACAAGTCTTTGGCCATCGGTTATAGTATGGTTGTAAATATTACGAGATTTTGACCGTTAGTCGACATTTGTTATATGTATGTCGTCGTAGATACCATATTTTGGTTCCAAGTTATTTAAAGATGTCATGCTCGAATTCTGACTGGACTCTTCTTTAATTATTATTTTTTTAAATTTTAGTTTGTTTGATCTAAGACATGGTGTTGCAGGGAAAATAGGGAAGTCACATCCAGAAGAATTACAGGCCACTGTGTTATTGATGTGGTTATTTATGTCTTGCAGCTTTCAACCAAATGTGATCAGATGAGATATGGGTTCAATTTGAAGTCATTTTTATGCACATTTGGTGCTCATCTAAAGGTCTACACAGAAGCATATGGACCTACCATTCACGTTCAGAACAAGGGTGCTTTGATTTAACTCTTGCATTATACGCCGAAGAAATAATACAGAATAGTGTAGAAAAGAGGTAATACTTCATTGCTTATCAGGTTTTTTTTCTTGGATTTTTACTTGATTTGTTTCCTGGCTAATTTAAGGGCGAGCACTTTTTTAATAAGGGCGAGCACTTTTTTAATAAGGGCGAACACTAAATGCCAAAATAGGGTTATAATGAAGTAAAAAGGTCACCCCATTTGAAATAAAAATTTTTAAATACAAAACAACCCTTGATTAGTAGAGATTAGTGATATGGTTAGTTGTTAACTCAATTTGATTAGCAAAAATTATTAGTATGAAGGGTTATATTATGGTTATGATAAAAAATTGAAATTAGAATTATTTGTTTAGAGAGAGTAGAAGGAGAAGGAGAGGGTTTAGGGGGAAAAACTTGGGTTTATGGAAAATGAGTGATTCAAGTCCTAAAAACGATCGTAAGTTTCTCTTAAGTAGTGTTGATCAATCATGTTTCAATAATATAGAAGATGAAACCGCTATGGAGATGTTGCACGATCAAACTCAATTGTACAATGAAGAACAAGACTCTCTTCGTTATGAAGATCCTTTTGACTTCAACGAGTCTCAAAACACTCAAATGAACAACCCAATGGTGAAAACAACGAGGTATGCATCCTAAAATGTCGTGATTGTATGTCAAATCTTCAAAATCATGCATGTTTTGAAACCAGAGTCGCCTTACTCTGTGTAGAAAAGCTCGACAATTTTAAAAATCGTCGAGGTCTATTTGATAATCCTGACGACTCTGTATTTGAAACACACTCAGAGATGAACAATCGTCACTATTTTACTTCACACCATGACAATTTCATGGCATGCAAATTTAAGTGGGGCCACTAAATGCGGCTCGGCATGGTCGTCTTTGGAACTGTGACAATTTTGGTGTCTCAGTAGTCCCCACTCTGTCCCAAAAACCAACTTAATCGTCATGATGATTCTGAAAACCATGACGATTTATTGTAAAAAATACTTAAGTCGGCTTGCAACTAGAAATAACCTTGACGAAATCAAAGAAGACGGATTGCCCTTTCAAGATGATATTCAATAAGGTGAGGGGTAGTGACGATAGGTGGTATTTGAAGAATATAGTATGTGGTTGACACAACCATCCGGAACCTGATTCTCTTATTGGATATGCTTATGTTGCAAAGTTGACTCAAGCGGAAATTGATATAGTGAGGGAGATGAAAGGAATTTCACCGCAAAAGATTCTAAGTGTGACTAAAGAGAAGTTCAAAGTAAACCTTTCCACACTATCCCAAATTTACAACGTTAGAGCAATGTTACGAAGGGAGGAATGGGATGGAAGATTGGTTATGCAACAATCGGTTTGGTTGGCAGAGAAACACAACTATTACATTAATCAAAGGATCGGGATGAAAGACAAGGTGACTCACATTTTCCTAGATCATCCCAAGATGATAGAATTAGCTCTGTGCTTCCCTCAGATATTGATGATGGATTGCACTTACAAAACAATAAGTACACTCTGCCTTTATTAAACATCGTGGGTCAGACATCAGAGAAATTGGCATTTACTGTGGCTTGGTGTTTTATGCAACGCGATACAAGGGACGACTACAAGTGGGCACTAAAAGAATTGAAAAAATCTACAAGGGTCAAACTCCGGGGGTGATAATAACGGATAGGGAGATTGCATTGATGGGGACGGTAAAAGATATTTTTCCGAATGCACAATCCTTTGCACTTGGCATATCAAACAAAACATCTTAGCAAGAACAAAGATTCATTTCCAAAATCCCAAGGGAAAGACGGGTAGTGAGCGTTCAGAAGAGGAAGATGACCGAAGGAGTAAACTGTCTAAAGATGAACTAAAGAAGGAGAAAGATAAAGATGATGCCGCATACGTCGCGGGGGTGGTGGTGGTAAATGGAAGGAGTATTTTTTAGACTGGGATGAATTGGTTCACTCGAAGACCAAGGAGAAGTTTTATGTGAATTTGAAAAAGTGGGAGGATTTATGGAGACCTAAGTATCATAAAGCGGTGGATTATTGCATAGATACGTGGTTAGACGACCACAGGTATGTTTATGCATGGACCTATGATTATCGTCATTTTAAGAATGAGGCAACGAGTACGCTTGAGGGAGCTCAAGGTCGGTCGAAGAGGATGCTCGATGTGTCTCACAATGGGGTTGTTACGTTACAAGAAGGTATCCATGAGTATAGTAAACATGATTTGTGGAAGATTCAAAAGGAAATGGGAAAGAGTAGGACAACGTTTTGCACCAATTATAATGAGGAGGAGAAAAGATTGCTTCGTTATATTATATTCCGAGTATTGCAATGGGCGATAAATTATATGATGGACCAACGTGTTATTTTAAAAAAAATAGCAGACATGGGTATGGTGCAAGTTTGTGAATGTAAGACGATGATCGGTATAGGACTTCCGTGTATTCATCGTCTCTGTACATATGAAGACTATGTCCCGCTTGAGGATATTCATCCCTTTTGGCAGCAACTCTCATTTATTCATGCTCCTACATTCGACGGTACACAACCTTGGGTTGACACCGATGCGCATCGTCAAATAGTTGAATCATACCCCACCATGAATCATGTGAGTAAACAAGCTTTGCGTGAACGCGCTATTCTTTCTCTTAAGCGTAGTTTGACTACTGTTGAAGAACCAGAGATAGAAAAACCCACTGGTAGACCAATCAGCGCAACCTCTTTTAGTGAAATTAGGAAGGAAAAGAAGCTTCAAAAAAGTATTAAGAGAGACCCCACCCTAGCAGAATTATTGGAAGCCGAGTACACAGCGGGGGGAGAAGAAGCATAAGAGTGCCGGAAGATGGTGCTTACCCAAGAGAGTTCTGTTGACCCAAAATCAAAAGTTCTATCCAAGGTTAGAGAAACAAATCAAGGAGTGGGAACATCATTAGTGTCAGCGTGTGTAGGAAGTGCTCCAACGGATGGTGATGAGGAATTGTGCACTCCACAGTCAAACCAACAAAGTGGAATGCAAACAATAGAAATTGAGGTTGGACCAATGGTGACCCCCAGGGATGCAAACACAGGAAGACCACTGAGGACCATTCATACAATTTACAAAAACTATATGGAGGACATCCCTTGGATCATCAGTGATTTCGTTATATCACATGACGACGTCGATGGGGATAGACATTGTGGCTACCACGTTGCTTGTAAACAGTTGGGGCATTTTGATTAGGCGGATGCGATGTGGTTGACCCAAGTAGAATATGTAAGGACAAAGATGGCCGCTCAACTACCAAAGGACAAGGAAATGTATATTTATTTGATGCTTGAAAGCAATAAGATGGTTCAAGATCATAAATTCAAGGAGTTGATGTCTAGTGTGAAAGGGCGTAAGGGAGCTAAGACTGCTGGGTATAAATATTGGATGGAAATTCCTCAGTATGGCCAACTTTTAGCGGATACTTTTCATTGTGTTGTGCACTCCTTTACTCCTAACTTTCCTGTAGGGAGTTACACATTTATCCCCTCGAAGGCAGTTTGCACACCAGAGAATCAGAATAGAAGAATTATTATGGCTTTTGTGAAGAAACACCATTATATAGGGTTGAAGCTCAAGGAGAAGTGTCCGCTACCACCGGTGCACCTGCATAATTCCCAAGGTACTTTTACCTTAAGTTCTCTGGAGTGGAAGAAGAATTACGAGTTATCTTTGCAACTTTGGGCGATCACCTATAACGCTTTGCGTAGTATTAACATTCCTGACAAGTAGTGCGTGAGTTGTTTGGACAACTATATTTTGAACATTGTATGTGAAAATAAAACTTATGGAGTGCAATGTATTACGTATGTATAGCTTTTTTTAAAGTGTTTCTTTACTACATTATTTTTTGAGTACAATGTCTTCAAAAGTTCAAAGGATCAGAACTACAATCGTAAAGGAAATTGCCAGAACCATGAAGACTGAAGCTTAGTCGTCATACTTATGGTTCCCTTTCATGACGAGTTTAGGCAAAACTCGGGCAAAAATGGGTATTTGGAACAACCAAAATCGGGTTTTGAGTGCCTAGCACGACGACTTAAAATATGCAATCGTCATGGTATCTCGTTAAACTCTGACGAGTTTATGCAAAACTCGGGCAGAGATGGATATTTGGAACAACCAAAATCGTCATGCTTTTTTCTACAACCGTTACGATTTCTATAACTGTTGAAACTGGGTTAAAGTATAAGTCGTCATACTTATGGTTGAAAACCACGACGATTATAGGCAAAACTTGGGCAGAGAGGGATACTTGGAACAACCAAAATCGTCGTGCTTTGAGTGCCTTACATGAAGACTTAACATGTTTGATCGTCATGGTATCTCGTTATACGCTGACGAGTTTAGGCAAAATCCTTTGAATCGTCACGGACATGTTTATAACCATGACGACGGCGGTATTTAAAGCGTTCTAATTGTGGTTGGGTCACAACCCAACCCTAATTTCTCCCTTTAAAAGCTACAAAAAAAAATCGACTCTATCTTTACTCTCCTCCATTTTCAGCACAAACCCTAATTTTACAATTGTTCATCTTTTATCTCAATCAATCCTTCATACTCTATCGATCAATATGGCCATATACAATCAAGAAATTGGTACAAGCAGTGGTGGTTATGCAAAATATGGAGGTCAACCTAGTGGATTTTGTGAACAAGCTCCAAAGGGGAACGATTATCAAGGTGATCATGAAGAAAAGCCTAATGTCATGGATCCATCTTGGTTGATCTTTGGCGGGAATGAATTATATGGATGGGAATATTGTGTTGAGGGAATGACAATTTTTCTTGACAAATTTTTATTGTAGGTGCGGAAGGGAAGCGACATGCTGCAATTGCTCTACCTCGAGATGAAAGACTTGCCCGAACGCATGATTGATGCGCATTGGATGAACAACATTGGTTTGTTACCCATGTTGGGACCCCTGTCTCGTGATCCTCCCCCAATCGTCAACAATGTGGATGAACCATTTGAGGTTTCGCCTAGTTGGAAAGAAATATTTGATGACCCAACTTGGGCGGTCTTAGCTGGGTGTGGAACACAGGGACACAACAAGGCAATTGAGGGTTATGATATCCTCAATAAGGGCAGAATATTCATTGCGGGATCCGACAAATATGGATAAGAAGGAGTTCCTCTTCCAAATGATCCTGCACACCGTTCCAGAGTGATAGCTGCGCATTGTATGAAGATGGTTGACAAGATGCCTATCTTGGGTTACATGTCTCACCCACTCCCACCTCCACTAGGATATGAAGATCGAGTCCAAAGGAGGATTTGAAGATCAGGCAACCCTAAGCTAAGGCAAAGACACACCTATGAGTCTATGACCCTTTATTGTTAAGAAAGTGGTGTATTTCATATTTTACAATTATTAACAGCATGTATTTCATTTAAAGACTAATACGAAGGTTTGATTGTAGGTATAAATGTTTTATTTTGAAGCTTAAGTTGATCACTTATATTCTACATGGTAGCTAGGCTAGTTTGATTATGAATTTCAATTGGAGCTGACAAGGAACCAAATTGTTAAGGTTTGACAATATATGTGACGACATCTTGTTTATATCAGCAAATCGTCAGGGTAATAGGATATAACAAATGACACAACTTTAAACCACAGTAAATCGTCATAGTATTGCTGTAAACTATAGCGATTTTGTATGAAACTCATACAGAGTAGGTTCAAACTGCAACCGAAAATTGTCAAGTTTTCTAAACACAACCTGACGATTTCAGCTGTTTCGTCACGGTTGCTTCTGATTCTTTGACGATTTTTGTGCAGAGTTTATGTGTGAGCATGAAATCTGCATAACCACTTCATACCCGACAACCAATCTATACTAATACCAAGGCAATACAGACAGTATATGATCATACGAGAGTGCGAAGATAATAAGAACAACATCGAGGACAATACATAAGAGAATATGCTAGATAGGAACACGATTACTCATTAAATCTTGTGGTAGCTAATACATGGATATGATCCTTAGAAGTTAGAGGAGAAAGCTAACCTAATCTCACCCTTCACAACTTAGGTTATACCAAAAATCCAACCCTTACAATGTTTCTCGAGCTCGCCTTATATAGGCCGAGTCGGCAGTGGTTTACAACTAATAAGACAAGCTACTCAATCGTGGTGGTTTCAGATTCTATCTTCGAGCTTTCCCTCGAGGTAACTCTGCAGGCTTATCCCGAAGTATAGCTGCGACGCCTTGTAATACGGCTTAGTCCTTCTGATCTTAAGTGTCCCGAGGGTGTTTTACCCTCCACAGTTTGCCTCTTTTCTTATCCGAAGATCGATGAGGTTCGGAGAAGAAAACTCTAAGTGCTTCATCTTCCTCGACACGTGTCTATCGTTCAGTTTTCTTAACTGACACACGTTGTCTCAGTGACTTTTCGATACCATCACCCACTTTACCTTTTACCGGTTACGTCGGTTCTTCATCTCTTATTTAGATTCGCCCCCTCTCTCTTTCGCACTTCTTTCCCTACCTTCTTTCCAACTTTCGCCGTCTTCTGAGTCCTTTCTTCCTTTAATTTTCGAAGCTTTCCCCGTCGTCCTTTTTCGTGATTTTATCTTCTGAATATGGTAGGTTTTATTGGTGATCTCCTGTTGTATTCTTTCTTTCTTGATTCGTATTTCTCTGTCTTCTTACTGACTTCTTTTGCTGTATTCCGGCCAGTGATAAGTTTCCCTGTGAGATGGTTGATCCTCAACTTCTTACTTGGGAGGAAAGAGCGGAGATTTATGGTTTTAAAGAAAACCTCTTCCCCTATAAAGGTCTGGGTAGGGTTAATCTGTCTCCTGAACTTATTTCTTCGAATGAGTGTAACAGTAGGAAGATAATCGTCACTGGCGACCAACTTGGCGCCGGACTTCCTATCCCTTTGTAAACCCGGTGAATCCTTTAGTTTACGAGATATATTCTCGGATTTCTCCTCCCAGTGGTGCAATGCAACTAAATGGCAATTCCATCCGAGTTATTCGCGAGTGGGTGGCTCTTAAACATCGTATTATTACATGAAACTTCCCGAGGATCTTAAACATCCTCCGAGTTTCTGGAATGCCGATAATTTTTTCAAGCATTATCAAGTAGAGAAGAATTTACTTAATAAAAAGGCTCCTTGGAGTGTGAGCCTTGGCAAGGTGCCACACTCCGAACATGTTTTAGGTGATGTGGACCCTTCTGAATCGAATACGCACTCGCTTCTTCGCCACTCTAGTGATGAGGTGTGGTTCTCGAAGCCCGTGCTCATTGAGGGCCCCATTCTCTTTGGTTTTACCGACGAGGAGGGCAAGACTGAGCGAACGAGCTTCGAGGCTGGTCATGATTTCCCCGTTGTCGATTTCTACAATATACACTTCCCCGAAGAGGAGAAAAAGAAGTTTCGGGAGAAGATCGCCGCTTTTAAAGAGAAGGTATGGTCGGATTGTTTTCCCTTTAGCCGTTTCTATTAATTGCTTTCTTATTGCAATTTTCTCTTTCCTTAGAAAGAGGAGCAAGAGCGACAGAAAAAACAACAAGATCAAGAGGAGGTTGCTGAATTGAAGAAAATAAAAAGACACTGGAAGCCGACCGATGCTGGGAAGGGGGCAAGTGGTCAGGTGATAAACACAACATGCCTCAGTTATGCAATGGGTATGAATACCTGCCTCTGTTTAGAACCTGACAAATTGACTGCTTTTCAGCTTGAGGAGGTGATTACTGGAAATGATGGTAGGATGGATTTCTCACTATGTGACCCTAATCGTGTGAGTGTTGTTGTTGGTGGTAAAAAGGTTGTGAAGACTGTTTCCTCGAAGCTAGTAGGCTCGAGGAGGTATACTACTAGGGCTGCTAGCAAAGGGGAAGTTCCACCCCCGAGTGTTTCTATCGAGGACGTGGATGATGAAGAGACCGAGGATGATGAGAGTATTCCTTTAAAGAGGAATAAAAGGGGACCTTCCTCTGGACATTCTTTCCAAGGTGTGGCTATGGGGTAATCTACTAACGATGTTGTGCCAATCAAAGAGCCCGCTGCCTCTGCTTCTGCTGGTTTCGAGTCCGGCCTTCACAAGTCTGGTATAAATTTGAATGAGTATGGTTCAAATGATCATTTGGTTGATACTTCTTTGGGTTGGCAGTCGCAGCCTTCTTTAGGCGGTCCCTCGGTTCCTATTAGCTTTGTGCAAAGGTCTTGTACTGAGCAGGAAGTTCTAAGGTTCGTGGAGCGGAGTTCCCTCTCTGGTCCTTATGCTGAGGATATTTCCAATCATCTGAAGGTGTACGCCAAAGATTCTCAGAATCATTAGCTCGATCCTTCTGTTGCCAAGTTTATTTCCGAAGCTTTTTCTGGTTCTTGGGGTAGAAATACTCTTGCCTCGGCGTGGACTATGCATCAAGCGTTCGTTGAAGCTGTAAGTATCTCTTAAATAATTCATTGCATGTTGTAGTTTCTTAACTAATTTCTTTGTTGTTTTGTTGTGGTAGTGTCACCACCATGGTATGTTTTTGCTGGAGCTGTCTTGTGCTCCGGGGCTTGAGATTACTCGCCTAGATCAATAAATTCTTCGCCTGCGGCAGGAGAAAAACAGCCTTGCAGGAGATCTCGAAAATAGTAAAGGTGAGGGTTGTTTGGCTATCGTGCTTTGGTGTCTTTCTACTGAGATACCATTATGGATTTTCTTTGTTTTCCCTTACTATTTAGGTGATGTCGATGACTTGGGAAAACAGCTTGGAGAAGTTACCAAGGAACGAGACTCCTTATCTGAAAAACTTAAGACCTAGAACGAGCTTGCTTTAGGACTGGGTGCTCAGTTGAAGAGTAAAGATCATGAGATGGGGCTTCTGCGAAATGTTCGCGAGAAGAAGGATGTCCAAATTGAGCAGCTGAATGAGGAGGTGTTGAAGCTGAATAAGCACATCGAAGGAGAGGCTGATCGTACATCTTTGTTCAGTCGTCAACATGGCCGATACTTGTTTAGGGTATTCGGAATGCGACCTCCTTTTTATCGCTTGGGTGTGAATGATCCTGGTGCTTCACTAGATTGTGATAAAGAACTAGTTTCTTCACAAGATGTCAAGGACATAGTTGCGCAGTTGCTAGAGGAAGGGAAAGTTGGGGATGAAGAGGCTGAAGAGGATGACGAAATGAGTGGCGAAGATGTTGACACTGATGGTGATGTTGAAGATAAAGAGGGGGGGAGGGAAATTTGGTGGGAGATTCTGCTATCACGCAACCAGAGGGCGAGGAGAAAGGCGAAGGAGGTGATGGTCAAATGGAGAGGAAAAAGGGGGGCCAAGGTGAAAATATTGGCACTAAAGGGTCGGCCAAGGAGTCATCGAAGGATTCTGTCAAAACTTCTGGCCACGAGGTTGGTGGAGATGCCGAGGGTGATGACCAAGTCGTGAAAACTATTATAGACGGCGTTCTCGAGGTTGAGAATGCGAAAGATGGTAGTGAATCTAACCCCGTTGCAAAGAATGGTCCCGAGGATGCTCCCAAAGTTGATGATGCCATCGTTAAGTAGGTTCTTGAAGATACAAAGTAGAAGATGATTCATCCCTTCTGCTATCTTGTTGTGGTTTTCCTTTCTTTGTTGCCTCTGTATTTTTATGCGACTTGCGAGGCTGGATGTTTGTTTTTCCTTTGGATTATGCACCTTTTTTGTTTCTCGTTTCTTTGTGGAATGAAGCTACTTTTGAAAATTTCCTTAGCGTAAACTATTTTATTACTGATTGACTCATGATTGGAAACACGAAATCGTTTTTGTATTTCTCTAGGCTCTTATGGTTACTCGAGGTGCAACTCCAGGGCTTACTTCGATGTAAGAGATAGTAAACCAAACTAGTGGGGGCTTATGGATCACCCTTCCCAAAGGATTTTAGTTACTTGCATATTTTAAAGCAAACATAGGCTATCGAGGTCGCATAGGTGCCCGTTTTGCCTAGGTCTATTGGGTGGATATCGAGGGTACCAAGTATCCTCTAAGAGAATATAGTGGTATTCTGATGATCCCTTTGTCCCAAGTTTAGTGAGGAGATTATGGTGGGCAGATGCTATGATTGTTCCTTGAGAAAAAGTAACACAATGGGGGAGTGGCGGTCAAGGCTGGAGCTTAGACATGGTACTCTTCTGCTATCGCGACCTAGAGTTTGACCCCTCTGTTTCTCGATAGCCCCTCCTCGAGGCTAAGTGTTTATTTTTTGAGGAGGTCCCTTGGCTGCGTAACTCGCTTGCCATTCCCATGAATATAAGCTAATTAACTGCCTCAGGGTTCCATCTACCTGTAGAGGCGAATGTTGATCCCATTTATCGTCCCCTCGACGCCTCAGAAAAAGTGGTCCTCATGGTCGTGTGGTAGTGGGTTCAAATGTTTCGTTAGCTTAAGTAGCTTAGATGAAAAGTACCCACCGCTAACGGGGTGTCTTGTGGGTAGAGGACTGTGTCATAAAGCTCGTAGGGCCCTTACGGCTTATATGATCATCAGCTCTGTGCCTGTTATTCGAGGTCTTTTTAATTTGTGGCATCTGGGCCTTGGCGTCATGGCCTGTTTAGTTTCATTGCGTCGAGGCACTAGGGGAGATGGCGTTATTGGCCAGTTTGGTTTTTATGGCGTGAAAGCCTTTGGAGGTCTGCCTATTTTGAGGAAAGCTTTTGCCTGCCTTAGTAGAATTTGGAGTTTGATTCGAGGTTCAGTTATGCACGGTTTTGCAATAACTTCCTTTTATTTCAAGAATACAGAAACATTTTATGTGTAGTATTTCCTTATGTATTTCGCATTCCAAGCATTGCCGAGTCCCGTCCCATCTTTCTCGTCGATTAATTTGTATGCACCTTTCCCTGCTACTTGTTTTATTTTGAACGGTCCTTCCCAGATTGGCTCTAGTTTTCCTGCATTTCCCTTTTGGTATGGCGGGATTTCACGCAATACCAGCTCACCAAGCTGGAATTCTCTTTCGATAACTCTTTTGTTGTATCCTCGCGCTAGCTCTTGTTGGTAGTTGATGATGTGTTGCCGAGCTTCTTCGAGGTCGTCCAGCTTTGCATAGATTAAGTCTGCGGTGAAATTTTGTTCCCATGATTTGTATTTATCCATTGGTATCATTATTTCTGTAGGAAGCACTGCCTCGGTCCCATATGTTAGGTGAAATGGAGTCATTCCTGTTGCACGCCTTCGAGAGGTTCGGAATGCCCATAACACGTTGTGCAGTGCTCGCACCACTGTTTTTTGTGATGTAATACTCGTTTTTTTCAGATTATCCCCTATTGTTTTTATGGTTTCCTTGGCCTGGCCGTTGCTCTGTGGATATATTGGTGTCGAAGTTCCTAGTCTTACGTTATACTGGTTTAACGATTCTCTGACGTCTGCAATTAGAAACTCTTGAGCATTATCCGAGACTATCTCAGCAGGGACCCCGAATCAACAGAATATATTTTCCCAGAAGAAAGTGAACACCCGGCCTGAGTGGCTTCTTAGAGATTTAGCCTCGATCCATTTGGAGAAGTAATCAGTTGCTACGATAATGTACCTTATTTTCCCTGTTCCTGGAATGAATGGTCCAACAATATCTACACCCCATTTGGCGAAAGGCCAAGGGCTTAGCACTGGACTTAAGTTTGTTGCTGGTGCATGAATTCTTTTAGCGAATATCTGACAAGGATCACATGTTCGGGATATGTCTTTTGCGTCGGCATGCATGTATGGCCAGTAGTATCCTTGGGCCTCGGTTCTTTGAACGAGGGACCTTGCACCACTGTGAGTTCCTGCTTCGCCACTGTGTAGTTCCCTCATTAATGCCACACCGTCTAATCGATGGACACATCTTAGCAGCGGTCCCAAGAATGATTGTCGGTATAGGACTCCGTCCATAAGTCGATAATTTGCTGATCTACTCATTATTTTATGTGCTTCAAGTGGACTACTTGGTAATTCCTTGTTCTCCAGGTATTTTCTTATGGGTGCCCTCCAGTCATTATCTTCGTCCTGGATAGCCATGACAATTTCTTCTCCGAAGTCTTCTATCGATGATTTCTTTATTCTGCCAATTTCGATTGAAATGATGTCTTGGTCTGTTATTTTTTAGGCGATGAACGCCAGAGCATCTGCATGCCTGTTGTCTTTCTTACAAATGTGTCAAATTTTTAGATGGGGAATCTTCGTCATTAGCTGTCTTGCTAGTTTCTTGTATTTTGATAAGGAATCATTCGATTGGTAGCTGTCGTCGAGCTGTTGCACTACGAGTTGTGAATCTGTGGTTATGTGTGCCTTCTTGGATCTACATTTCTATCATGTGCTTTAGAGTATGTATCATTTCCTCATACTCGGTTTCGTTATTTGTTGCTTCGAACTCCAATCAGAGAGCATATACTGTACGCTTTACTTCTGGTGAAGTGAAGACTATTCCGACTCCTCGGCCATCTCCATTTACTGATTCGTCGATGAAGACTTCCCACCTTCGAGGATGGCTTTGCTCCAGTAGATCAGACGGTTCGTCTTCGTTCTCAATCCCTAGTATTGGCTCTTCTTCGTAATCTTCTTCGATTGGGAATTTTGCTAAGAAGTCGGCGATGATTTGTGATTTTAATGCTGTTCGTATTTCATAGACCACGTCATACTGTCCTATTTGTGCGTTCCACTTCGCAATTCTCCCTGCTGCCTGCATATTTTTTACAACGGATTTGATTGGTGTTTTGGTTAGCACAATGATTTTGTGTGCCTGGAAGTACGTTCGAAGCTTTTGAGTTGCTACAACCAACGCAAGTATGAGTTGCTCCAGCTTGGTGTAGTTTTTCTCGGCTTGCAATAGTGTTCTGCTAATGTAGTACACCGACTTTTCTTCTTCTAGTTGTTACGAGGACTGCACTGATGGCGTCAGAGTTGGCTGCAATGTAGAGTCTCAAATCTTCATCCCTTTCCGGTCGTTGTAGGGATGGTAGGCTTGCCAAATAGTTTTTGATTCCCTGGAATGCAGCCTCCCTCTCATCTGTTCATCCGAACTTTTCTCCCTTTTTCAAAATGCCAAAGAAATTTTTACATCTGTCCGAGGATCGAGCTATGAATCTGTTAAGGGATGCCAGCCTTCCATTTAGGGCTTGTACATCCTTTACAGTTGTGGGCGACGGCATCTCTCGGATCGCCTGTACCTTCAATGGATCTGCTTCGATACCCATCTTCGTGACACGCCTTTGACTCCACGATTTCGCCTTTGATCTCACCTATGCCGGTAGGAGTTGGGAATATGAGTTTCTGATGCAGTGTAGAGGGTACCCCCAAGATCCCGTGCAGCCATG
>JAJJMA010314041.1:0-10451 GCA_023529015.1 Papaver nudicaule
TGTATGAACTAATTTGGGGCTACATATTTTATTCTCATCCAATGACTCAAGCTAAGGAATACCTTAGTCGATTTGGTTGTTAGCTGCTAATTGTTCTTGATATTTTTTGTTTACGAAGAATACTACCATAATCGACAGCTAACAGCTAAACCTAGCTTCTGATTATAACTCCCAATCTGAATATATAGCATGGGACTAAATTGTTTACAATCGACATATATTTGGCCAATAGCTACCGACCCAACTAGTTGAGTTTTTTTGGGCTAAATTATAACAATCAGTTAGGGCTGTCAACGGATGAAAATCCGATGGATTTTGGCAAATACGATTCCGATAGGTTACGAGTTATCGGAACTCCGATAGCTGATAAAATCCTATAGGATCAGCTAAACTGAAAACCGATAGGTTAAGCTAATCGAATATTGGATTTTCTCCGATAAATTCCATTATCTGACAGAAAACTGGAATTACAGATTCTAAGTTAAAACTTCAGTTCAATTCAGTGATCACACATTCATTTTGTTCAAATTTAACACATCCAAAGGACCAAACTGTTTCCAAACACCGAAAGGAAAAGAGTTTCAGTGTTTCACAAACACATATTCAGTTCACCCTCACACATTAAAAGACACTACACCATATTTAGCTGAAAGCAACTGTGTGTGGATGTTGCAACTCGGGGTTGAAACTGCAGCTAGCTGTTTCAAAAGGCCATGTTTCAGATTTCGCAACTGCTTATGCCCTGTCGCGGTTTTGATGACGCAACTGTCCTAGCAACAGGCAGCAGCAGTTGCGGAT
This sequence comes from Papaver nudicaule, assembly GCA_023529015.1. Classification (NCBI taxonomy): domain Eukaryota; kingdom Viridiplantae; phylum Streptophyta; class Magnoliopsida; order Ranunculales; family Papaveraceae; genus Papaver; species Papaver nudicaule. The sequence goes on from JAJJMA010314041.1 coordinate 799, forward strand.
TGAAAACATTGTAACATGTAAAAACAGTTGCGACTATAGAACCATAAATCATAAGAACGGCCAGACCATGTCTAACCCAGGTTTTATAGGTTCCGGTTTTTATATTTGCAACACACGGTTTCTGTTACCATTGTTCTGTCCACAATAAAAAAAAGTCAATTTGAGGTCAACCTGGGTCAACCGTAGGGAAACCAGAGGTCTACCAGAGGTCAACCAGACACAAATTTCAGTCAGCTGCACACTTCATAACTCATTACATTCACGCAAATCACATAACATTTCCATTAATTAAGAACTCCATTCATAAGATAAGTTTGTTCACATTCATAAGATAAGTTTAAAACAAAAAAGGCCAAACTGCACACATAATGTTCATGCACATAGATATTTCAAGTGGTATAAAAGGCTGAACTGCACAAAAAAGAGTAAGGCTGAACTGCACAAAAAAGATTAAGGCTGTATGTGTTAGCCAACAGTTAGGCACAAAAAAGATTAAGGCTGTATGTGTTAGCCAGCAGTTAGAACTGCACAAAAAAGACGAACGATCCTTCTAATCATAACGGGTGAGAATCTTTGGATGAAGCACAAACCCTCCGACTGCCACTTCTCTAAAAGTACCTGCTAGTTTGTTAGCCCTTACTGTGATTTCATCTGGCAGTAGAATTTCATCTAGCAAAACCTTTTGAAAATGATCAGGTACAACTATACCATGAAACACACGAGAAATAGGACCAATACACACTTCACCAGTTGCAATAACTTCATTTTCAATGTTCAGCAATGCACAACGCGGCTTAACATCTACTTTGGATTGAGCTGCTGACCCTTGAGGTGAAACATGAATATCTTCACCAACATTCAGAGCAGGTGAACTTGGGAGAAGTGATAACCTGATTGATGTGAAGCAGCAACATCTTCACCAGTATTCAGAGCAGGTGAAGAGATACCGGTGTTTGAGGCAGCATCAGTTGTTGATTGGAGATCCCTCACTATCTTGCATAATGATCCAAAGTCGCCAATCAGAACCTCCATCTTCTCACCTAAATCATCCACCTTCTTAGTAAGAACAACATCCTTGGACTTCAGTTCATCTCATTTAACACGCGCAGGAGCAGATAACTCCACCTCCAAACGAGAAACATGACCAACACAGCGAGTCCATCCCTTAGAATCCTTTCCAAACACTTCAGTCACGGCACAAGTTTCTTCTACAGGAACTCCCGCCTCCAGTTTGTCATTAATCTCTTGCTGCGCCTTCTGAAGCTTATCCTATAATGTTGAGCACATCTAGAATATGTAATTTCTGATAACTGACTAGAATATGTAATTTCTGATAACTAGAATAGTAAAATGACTCACATAATACGGCCGAGCACTTTCTAAAACCTCCCCTGATTGTTGTACGTGAGTTTTGATCTGCACTTGAGAGACAGTGACTTCTATATCAGGATTGGCAGCAACCTAAAATTGCAGTATCAAATTAACAAAGAATGTATCAAATTAACAAAGCATGAGTTTCTTAAGGATGCACTGTTGAGAATAGTTCACATACCAGTTCAGCTCTAACCATAGCATGAGGCTTGCGGCCGGTGGTATAAGAATAATAATCATACTTTTCTCTTTTCCTCTTATTATCAACTCTACTTTGCTCTGCCGCAGGCGTATTTTCATGGTTACAAAATTCTACCCAATCCTCAACAGTTATCTTTGGGGGAGTTACTCTAAGCCTTTCTTCAAGAGTTTTTCCATCAATATATTTCTTTCGTAGCTCTGTCTTGAATCTTCTCCATGGACCAGACATCCCTTTCAGCATTGTTCTCCTGGAGGGCTCAGGTAATACATATAAGGCCTGAAAAAACATAATCATTAGCCTGTATCTGTATCAAAAAATGGAAAATGTATTTGTATCAAAAACATTATGCATGTAAGGCCTCAAATAATGCATATAAGGTCTCAAGCAATGCATATAGAGCAAATTGGAGTATAACCTATCCAAAAATCTTTACCAAGGTGCATATCAGGCTATCTAACTATACATGAATCTTTTATGCTATACTATTTGGAAAACAAACATATATATAAGTACTTTCCAGACATATAAACAAAAAGTGAGAGGATATAGGGTCAATTATGTTACCTTTAAACCATTCTAGACGTCATCCTTGTACTTTCTTGGCACTTGTTTCCAGTTTGTGTAGCGAATAGGTACATGTGTACGAACCAAGGGGCCCTTTTGGTGGCCATGTTTGGTACAATTCTTTGAAATGGGTAGTCCATATTCATCCACCTCTACTACAGCCGCCATAACAACCTGTCAAACATAAAAAATGTGAAAGTGTTAGATTTTGTAAGTGAACACAGAGGTAAAACAAAACAACAATAAGAGAGACACAACTGACTAAAACAATCGAAAATTGCTCAAATGACCAAACCAAAAAATTCAACCAAACAAACAACAACGTACGAATGTCGAAGTTTTAAACTAGTTTATCAACACATATGATCCTCTTTAAACTCTCATTGTCAGTAAAAACTGACTGATAAACTATAGGAATTTCTAAATCGTCGACTGACAATGTTAATCGCTGCGATGAATGTAACACCACGGACCACCCCTCAGCAGAAAGATCCTTTGCGTAGAACACTTGGGACGCTTCAGATGGTTCAATAAACGGCTCATCAACCACTCTATTAATGCTTTTCATCTTCGACAAGTTAACTTTTATCACGCTTGAAATCGGATCAACTTGGAACGCATTCTTATCTTCAACCTTGACCCAATCACAATAGACGACAGTTTCTTCAAATTCTATGTAATTCAACTTGATTATCTTCTTAATAACTCCATAGTAGGTAACCTCTGCTTCCTTATAATTTTTGTCTGTCGACTTTGCTCTATGACTTGTAACAGCTTTCATTGAAACACCACTGTTTTGTGATACCCGCTTAGCATCGGCATCTTGTGGGCTGAAAACAAACCCATTGACTTGGTATTTTGAATATGATTCAGCCTTGAAGAGAGGTCCTTGCACGAGCCGCCAAAGAACTGAATCTAATTCATCGGCTTCTAACAGCTGTAAAAGAGCATGTGGGAGTTAGTTGCAAAATCACAACTACTATAGTGAATCTAATTCATTGGCTACAAACCAATACTGAATGAAGTAAACATTATACCTCTTCGCGTAACCATAAAAGAAAGTCCATAGCCTTCTCGTTAGATGTATGATTTCTCTGACTCTGAGAATTAAAACTGTCCACATAGGATTTATATTTCTTGGAATCAAATAACAACAAAGGATTATTAACATCTTTTTTACTCAATAATAATTAATTTCATTAATACTCAAAAAGATTACATAAGAACAAGAAACAGAAAGACATACAATGTCACAGAAGGTACATCTCAATAACTAGTGAATCAGAAAAATACAGCTAAGTCACAAACCTATAGTAAGTATAGTCTGGAACTTCTAAAGTGGTTAAGAAGGAAGGTCTGGAGAGATATATTCTCACAGGATTATTAACATCGATAAGCCAATTATCAAACATAACCTCAACTGTGTTATTCATAGAAAACTTACCTTTCCCAGTCATCGATCCCTACATACTTAGACAACATCCATCTGCGAACTTGTTCGAACTGCACTTGAGTTAACATAAAGCTTTTACCCTTACTTAAAGGCATCTCATCGGCAAACTCATCATCATCATCTAAAAATGACTATCTAGTATGTTTATGAGTCCCATCGCCGTCAACTGATATATCCTCCATACAGTATAAGCTGGCTTCTCTTAACACATACCCCCTTGCAATGCACCCGTCAATGTACCTCCTATTCCGCACCAAGTTTTTGAAATCTTTCATTAACCTGCAGATATCAGTGACAACAGTTATTTAAGTCAGTAGCACTACCTTTCAAGTTATCAAATCAATGTACTGAGTCATTTAACACTACACCATATATGGCATAATGCAACAAAAATTAGCAACGGCAATGTAGCAGTTGCGACATCGCAACTGTATTTGGTATGTTGCTAAATTTTAGCAACGGTGAGCTTGATGTTGCCAGCTACGCAACTGTTGGTCTTATGTTGCTACTTGGCAACAGTTTGGGTTTAAGTGTGTGAACCGTGTGTGTGCACGGTAACACTTTTGGTATTTTTCGCACCCCACCATTAGGTTTCTGTTTTAGCCTTGGGGTTTATTGAACCCAAGTGATTGTCGGGTTAAAACAAATACTAAATTTTGTTTTCCTTTCATTTTATTCCATCTTCTTTTCCTTCATCTTCTTTCTCTGCTGCTGCGATAAACTAGCTAGGGTTAAGTCGATTAGATTCCAGACGAAAAACTTGAAATCAAACAAGTATATCTTAACCCCCATATCATAATCAAAACCCGTATAATAGAAAGCTAGATCTATTCTTTAATAGCTTGAAATCTAGTCTGCAAACCTAGATGGATCTAGTTTATTTTGCTCCAGCAATTATAAGAAAACCCTTACCACATATTCGACACAGCAGAGAAACCATTTTTGTTAATCAATGTTTAAAACCTAAAAACTGACCTTGATTTGATTTTCTTGCAGATATTGTTGTGGATAACTGTGTGATTCGCAGGAATCACATCATGGATCTTTGTAAGTAATAGATTTTCGTTTTTTTTTGGAGTTCTCGGTCAGATTGCAGAAATTGAGAGAGTGGTTTAGATTTGTTTGTATACAATTTGTACAAGATTCATGTTCTGAGTTTTTTTGCCCTTCATATGTTTGTAATTATGAACTGACATGGTAATCCTGGTTTCTGACTACAAAATCTCGGTTGCTTATATGGATTTAAGAAGCTATGTATCTTTGTGGAAATTTTTCTTCAAGTGTTACCGTGTTATTAGCGATATGGTAGAAACATATGTCTCTGCGAGTATAATCCAGGGTTTAGCCTGAAGTATGCATACCAATTGTTGGTACAGTTAGGGAATATACAGTGTTCAGCAATTGGATGAATACCCTACTCTCATTTTGATGTTTTACCTGGTTTATATTCTTTCCTCTCTTATGGTAATCAAACTAATTTGTTACTTATTGTTTTGATGTGCAGTATTTCCTCTTCAGATTTGGTTTCTAAGTGGAAGGGTGAAAGTGAAAAGCTTGTTTCAAACCTTTTCCAAATGGCTTGTGAATGACATGTGTATGATATCAATAATAAAGTAGTGTGGATGATATGTATGTTGTGTGTTAGTTAAAACATGCCTTAAGTTAGTGATATATTGTATATATGAGTACCTGTGTAGGATTGCACCTTCATATGTATAAATTTGGATACAAATCTTGGTTCAGGGTTTATTATGTGTTGTGGTTTTGTTGAATTATGTGTTAAATTTGGATACTTTGGCGGTTTTGATGCGGTTTTGATGTTTATATAGGCAAGCTAAAGATGTGGTGCTATACAAGCTGTTGTACCAACATTGGGTCGCCTTGCCTCCTTGCAAAAGGTATAAATCAATGACAAAATCACTGATGTCAGTTATTCGTTCAGTTTGAGGAACCAATTTCAGGTATTCGTTCAACTGACTCTAAGAGGCATGTATCTTTTGGCTCAGCTGATGGAACTGTTCATATAAGGAAAGATTACATGTCAAGAGGTAGCCAAAAGCTTGTAAATGCCTTCTCTTCGAATCAGGGTCATAAGCCTGGAGCAATCTGCCTTTGTGGTAATACTGACATAAGTTTTTTTTTTTTTTTTTTGTTTCTGTTTCACACTCAAGTGGTACTTTGTTTGCAAGACAGTAAGGATTCAAACGGTTACTGGACATATTAGTTGCATCCATGAGTTATGCGTTGATATGTCAGTTGACTTTTTCGAGATGGTTAATGAGGTCTACCCAAGCTTGAGTGATTCTGCACATGGGAAATGATACTCTTGATAGATTGGCTGCAGTAGTTCATTCTTTAACACAAAGGCTGCAAAAGGTTGTATATACACGCACATACTCCATTTTTATTTTATCTTTAAAAGTCACTCATATGAATCAATGGACTAAAGATATTTGTTTGTAGTGTGGCTTCTAGATTTGGGAAGCACGCTTGTAGAAATGTGGAATCTCATGGACACGCTAGTGAATGAGCAAAGTGAATTTCAGCATGTTACATGTTTGATTTGTTCATCTACTGATGAAATGTTAAGTCAAGGCTGCCTCGCTTTGGATGTCATTAAGAAGGTACACCTTTTGTCTCTCTCTTGGTTCTGTTGTTCACTGATTTTTGTTGGTACTTGATTACAACTCTTAAAAGTCTGTCTTGCATCTTTCTTGCAGCTTGGGTAGTCTGCTGGAAATACCTCCTTCCGTTATTGTGGCAAGTGCAGAATAAGAACAGAGGTACCCTGTTTGCTGTTAGTGAATTCCTGCACCTTGTAATTATAATCCATGTTAGGATTCTAGCTTTTTAGCAAATTAGAATATGATACATCATTCAACAACTTCTTAGGCTTAAATTAGTGGCAAGAAAATAAGTTTACATTTTGCTGTTGTTTGATCAGTTCATTTCAATTTGTTTGATTAGACTGTTTTTTACTTGCAGGTGTTTATGGTTGAGTAGCTTGGTTACTGTGTGGAAGGTAGTCTTTTTGTCTTAGCATATGTATATGTAATTAGTGTTGTATCCATTTCATTTTATTGAATATATATTTTTTGAAATGAATGCATTACATAGTCAAATGAATGCATTACTCTTCTATTGATAATTCAAATTAAGAAATTCCAAATGCACTGCTTCATATTAATTGTAGATGTAATCAAGTTCGTAATTTGTATATATTGAATAAGGAGAATTTATGAGAAAGATTGATTGAATGAGAGAATTTGTTGGGGGGTTTTGGTTAATTGCATGGTGAAATAATTTGTATAAATGCAGGGTAAATATTTTGGGGTGTACTGGTTCTGACCGGGTCAAATAGGGCTGATCTTTTTTTGACTAAGTCAAAGACTTGACTTGGTCAAAGTCAAGGTCAAGTCTTCTTTGACCTGGTTATTTTTTTTGACTTTTGGTAAAAATTAGCAACAGTTTCAGAACTGTTGCGAGCAAAAAATTTAGCAACATCATCCCAGCCGTTGCCAAACAGTTGCTAACGAAATTAAGCAACGGCAACATTACCGTTGCTAAATTTAGAAACACCGTGTTTAGCAACGGCTCGCTGGTGTTGCGAGTCCACTACGCAACTGAAACTGGCTGTTGCATCCAGCCAAATATGGTGTAGTGTAAGTTGCAGTGATTACCTTTGAAAGGAGTACATCCACCGGAACCTGACAGGGCCGCAGATTAAAGCTTCGTCAGCTAGATGCACCATCAAGTGAATGTTGATGACAAAAAAGGAGGGTGGAAAATGTTTTTCCAGAACACACATAGCTTCTACAAGACTAGCCTTTGCTTTTAATAGATGGTCTCTTTTAAGAACCTTCGTGCACAAAACCTTGAAGAATATGCTGATCCGGTGAAGAGATACTCGCAGTTTTTTAGGTACTGAAGTAGCAATGTGAAGCAGCAATGGAAACAAATGTTGCATAAGTACATGGTAATCATGAGACTTAAAGTTCCTTATCTCTGGAGGATTAATGTTGACACAATTGCGGTAATTGCCAGAGAAATTGGACGGCACCCTCAAGTTCTTCAAAATATTACAAAAATCAGCTTTCTCTTTCTTCGTCATTGCAAAAGTACCATCTGCCATTGATGTTTTACCAGTCACAACATCAGTTTCCAGCCATAACCTCTGTTTAATCCCCATAGCTTCCAAGTCTTTACGTGCATTAGCCCCATCCTTCGACTTGTTATTTCCCAGCATAGTGTTAATAAGATGCTCACATATGTTCTTCTCGGTATGCATAACATCTGTACAATGTCGAATGGCATTTGCAGCCCAGTAAGGCAAGTTATACAGAATGGACCTTCGAGAAAACAATGAGTGGTCAGAAACCCCATCTTCATCGCCACCATCTTCATTGACCCGTTCAGCTCCTCTTTTACGTTTCTTTGGTTTTTTCTTCCCTACTTTGCTTCTCATGTCACTTACCTTCTCTTGAATCTGCCTCCCTGTCAGTGGCCATGGAGCTGTGCGGTGTTCTACAACTCCATTGAAACTCGCTTTATCATTTCGATACTTGTGTTTTGCTGGCAGCCACCTTCGGTGTCCCATATAACAAAGTTTCTTGCTAAACGACAGCCACTCAGCATCTGTCCCTTCTCCACAAGTAGGACACCCAAAGTACCCATGAGTTACACATCCAGATAAAGTTCCTAAGGCTGGAAAATCATGAATAGCCCACAACAACCTCGCTTTCATCAGAAACTCGGTTTTAGTGAAAGAGTCGTACGTTAATACACCTTCATTCCATAACTGCAGCAAATCATCTATTAGTGGTTCTAGGTAAACATCCATATCCTTACCTGGTGCTCTAGGGCCTGATATCAACAATGCCAACATCGAGAACTCCCGCTTCATACACAACGAAGGAGGAAGATTGTAAGGACAGAGGATCACCGGCCAACAACTATGATTCAGACCAAAACAACCATTTGGATTGAACCCATCAGTTGCTAACCCTAGTGTAATATTCATAGGTTCCTTAGCAAAATCTGGCGAAAACTTATCCGCACACCGCCATGCTGCAGAATCAACTGGATGTCGCATAACATTCTCATCTGACACTGCCATAGAAGCCCAATACATTTCTTCTGCTATCCAGGGAATGCTATAAAGCCTTTTCAGCCTTGCAATTATTGGAAAATATATAACAGTTTTTTGTGCCACTTCAGTCAGTTTCTTCTCACTGCTGAAAACTTTCGTAAACCTCGGTTCTTGACAAACAGGACACTTCACCAATTTGCTTTTACCCTTCCAGTATAAGATACAGTCGTTCACACAAGTATCATAAGTTATATAATACATGCCCATGTCTTGTATCATCCTTTTAACTTCATGGAACTTAGAAGGCAGTGTGTTTCCTTCGGGACGCAACTCTTTGATCAACTCTAAGAGTGCGGTGACACCATTGTCGGAAAAGCCGTACTTAGTCTTAATATTATTCAACTTAATAGAAGCATACAGTGGTGTTTTCTCCTTAGGACATGAAGGATACAACGGTTCTCTAGCACGCTCATGTTCAGACTTTCTTTTCCTGCTCCAACTGGTTCCTACATTCTCATCTACACCTTCAACATTCTGATTTACACCTTCTGTTGTAGGATGACGTAAAGGATCTACTACAGCTTCGACAAATGGCTCCACTCCAGGTTCGACAGAAGGGTCAACTGCAGGTTCGACATTATCAGCTTGTTCACCTACATCTTTTATTGAAGTATTACCCTTACGTACATAACTTTCCCCATGAAAACCCCACGTTATATACGTCGGTTCAAACCATTTTTGAGCAAATGGTATTGAATTGAGCTCAGTGACAGTAGCCCTTTACCATTCTTACAATGAGTACAGGGGCATGAGAACAAAGTATTATCACCACCATTGTTCTTGACAAACTCTACGAATAACCTTATTCCTCGTATGTATTCATTAGACTTACGACCACATTTCATCCACCCCTTATCGACAGTAGATGACATTTGCTAACTCTACAAAAACACCCTAAAACCTAACAATGAACA
>JAJJMA010314044.1:0-17610 GCA_023529015.1 Papaver nudicaule
AGTTCCCCCTTGGCCACAGCAACAGTAGTAAAAAGAAACGAAGGAAATAGTGAGATTTAAGCCAGATCTAAAAGAAAATAAAAACCCTAATCTTAAAAAAATCTAGGCTTGAGCTTACCTTTACAGAAGATATGACGAAGAATGATGAGAAAACGTTTGTAGGTCGAAGAGAATGAGGAAGGAATTTTCTTCTGTTAGATCGGCTTTAGATTGACCTATTATACTGTTGCTAGGGTTGAACAGAACACAAGAAAAACAAAAGGGGGAAGTGAAACTGGAACCTAGGGTTTTGATAGCAGAAGATGATAGGGGTTTGCTTTAGATTTGTGAGATCTGATAGGGGTTTGATAGCAGAAGATGGCTGGGTTTTGGTTCCACTCTCGCGATGAAGAAGAAATGAAAGACGAAGGAGAGAAAGAAAGGGAGTTGGGTTTGTCCGAAAGAAAAATAAGGAAGAAATAGACGATTAAATAAAAATCTAATTTTCGATAAATTTACACATTAGCCCCTAGGTGTGCAACAATAAAAAAATCCTATTTGGAGCAACGTTAGTAAAGGTGCGCAACGTTAATAGACGTTGCCACCTGCGCAACGTCTATTAACGTTGCAGATGCAAAAAAACGTTGGGAATCCGGCCCTGTGGCGTAGTGATGCCACAAAACTGCATAACTCACCTTCCACCAGACCTCTCTACACCTTTTTGTCAGATTGTTCATTTCCAAGCTTCAAAATGTTGTTTAACTGATTTAGGTGTTACCCAGCTGATTGCAAATACACCAATGAAATAAGACCAACTGTATATGCATACTGACATTGTATCAGAAGATGATCTATTGTCTCCTCCTCTTTCTTACAAAGATAACACCTGATATCTTGTATATTACTCCTCTATGATGCAACATAGTCAATGTTGGTAAAGAGTTATGACAATACAGCCACAACATAAAGCTCACTTTCGAAAGAATACCTTTCTGCCAAACGTATCTGTCAAAGTCACAATTTACATTGCCGGCAAGCTGCACTTCATAACATTTCTTGACAGAAAAAATCTCCCAGAATTTTCACTTCATCTTCTACACCATTCAGACTTGGCACTGGACCCAATTCATTACATAATAAATCCCATTCCAGCTGCTCAAAACCATATAATCTTCTTACTGTTTGACACTGCAATCTAGCATCCACAATCATTTCAGCAATAAAAGCTTGTTTGGAGCTACAAACCTTAAAAACCCATGGAAATCTGTTCTTTAATGGTCCATTTGAAGTCCATTTGTCTTGCCAGAACCTAATTGCCTTCCCACTGTTCGCTACCACCTCCGTATGTTCTTGCAGAAATTGAGTTGAAGTTACTATGTTCTTCTGAACACTCCTGCCAATAGCACTATCATCATCATATGGAATACATACATCTTCACAGTTATTGAACTTTTGTTGCACTATCTTCCTCCACAATACCTTTTTTTCTCTTGCATATCTCCATATCCACTCTGCTTTTAGAGCCTTACTAGTACATCTCAATTCTTTTACACCCAGACCACCCATTCTCTTAGGTTTGCATATCTTCTCCCTAGCAACCCAACACATTTTTCTTTTAGTTTCAGTAGAATTAAAGATAAAAAGTAAACATGCAAACTTGATAAACAACTCTTGATTAGCACTAGTTTACCATCTTTGTTCAAAAACTTTTTCTTCCATAGAGCTAATTTCACCTTCATTCTTTGAATCACATCCTTCCATACTGACTGGGACTTTGGTGTAGAACATAATGGAAATCCCAAATACTTTATAGGCAGTTTTTCCACCATACAACCCATCTCCACAGCCAAATCATGCACAACATCATCATCACCAACACTTATCATTGAACTCTTCTCTAAAGCTCAAAAGTTGTTAAAATAAGTAGAAGCCTTCTTATCTCCTCAACACTTGCATCCACAAAGACAATAGTGTCGTCTGCAAACTGCAAGTGTGAGATCATAACACCACCGTGCACAACCTGAAAACCATTTAGTTGTCCCCTTTGTGTTGCATCCACAATCAACTTACCTCCACAACCAATAAGAACAGAAATGGAGACAATGAATCGCCTTGTCGCAGCCCTTTAGATGTTTTGAATCTTTCAGTTGAACTACCATTCACTAAAACAGAAATATGTGAAGTGGTAATACACCAAAACATCCAAGCTAGCCACTTCCTCCCAAATCCGTGCTTCTCCAGAATTTTCATCAAAGATTTCCATTTGACATTATCAAATGCCTTCTCCATGTCTATCTTGCATATTACATCTATTTTTTTTCTCGTTCAACCTGATATCTATGCATTCACTTGAAAACGCCATAATATGTTTGCTAATAATTTTGACAAAACTCTGTAGGCACTCCCCAACAAACTCAATGGCCCGTAATCTCTTGGAATAAAAAAATCCTCCTTTTTAGGTATTTGAGAAATGAAAGAACAATTCAATCTCCGATCCCAAGTACCATACTTATGAAATTCACACATCATCTTCATGAAATCTTCCTTTATTATTAACCAACAATGATTATAAAACTACATTGAAAAGCCATCTGGCCCTGGGTATTTATTAAAACCACCAAAATGTTTGATCACATTGAACACCTCAGCTTCAGAAAAACCTTCCTCAATCTTCATCCTTTCCACCTAATTCAACACTAGAAATTGCAGGTTATCCATGGAAAAAGAAACTTCATTTTGTTCAGTAAACAAACCAGCAAAATAGTTTCTCATTTCAACTTTTATGCTATCCTGCTCATAATATTCTACACCCTTTATTTCCAGTTTAACAATGGTGTTTCTCTTCCTCCTTGCATTGGCCTTCCTATGAAAATAAACAATGTTTGAGTCACCCCATCTGACCTCATTCTGCTTATCACTACAATGCCATTTTCTAGCCTCCAAAGCATTTATTTTCTGCAACTTTGATAAGCACACCAACCCCTCTTCAAACATTTGTCAACTTTTTCCCTTTTCTTCATAATTTTTTAAGTCTGTATAAGTTGTTCAAATTACTAAAAAGATAGTTTTGTTACTCAGTTTACCTATTTTTATCAACTGAGCCCGATTTAGGTCAAGTAATAAGTTTTGGTCGCAAATTAGATTCAAAGTTTCAAAGGTACATTTGGGTTAATATGCAGATTTTAAACCATTAGAAATATTTTAGTCACTGTCATAATTCGGGTCATTACTGCCTCCATTATAAGACTATTTCAAAGGTACATATTTTATAATGTAAACTTTTCGTTACAAGATAAAGTTTTGTTCATTATAAATTTTCGTTACAAGATTAATTTTCGTTTACTACCCATCTCTTGGCAACAACAAAAGGTTATGCTTAGTTGCAGTCACTATGATACTCATCACAACTTCAGCTCGAGATCTCGATACTCTAAAACAACCTTCTATGGCGGGACCTTGGACCTTCAGTTTATTCCAGAGTTTGCTAAGCTTAGTCTTTCTCTTTTGCAACCTTTCCGGATTAGGCCCTATGTACTACAACATGGCAATTGAGTGTGTGTGGGTTTTACCTGTATGTCTAACCTTGTAAGACTTCTGTTTTATAAATAAAGACCCCTATTTCAAAAAAAAAAACATATTGATACGGCACAAGCAGAAGCGATTAAAACAAAGACGAACAACATGAGAATCCACTCCAAAGCAAGATAGAAAAATCTAATCCATAAGCCAAGAACTCTAATCCAAGAGTTAGATGAATGATAGTATTCTAATCCAAGAGTTAAAAAGAAGACAATCAATGATATAAACCAAAACAACTTAATAGTTGCAATAATCAATATAATGGCGAGCCGCAGCTGCTTACAAATGATAAGGAGATGGCTATGTATAGCCATTAACTAAAACCCTAAAGTCTAGAACATTCCTAACCAACCCGAGAGAATAAGATTAATCTCATAAAATAAGATAAAACATAAAAAGAAAATAATAATCCTAATAATTAAAATGCTAAAACAAATAGATATTCCAAGATTTAGGCAACCCAAATACGTCCCGTATCAGGCTCCCCTACTGTGAAGAAACTCGTCTCGAGTTTATATTGAAATGGCAAATCGAAGAGAAAATTTTGGCGCAACCATTAGTCACACATCTCGACCTTGAATCATGCATCGGAATCACTAAATGTTCAGAAATCAAATTGAGCTTTGTGATCTTCATTTTATGCATGTATAAGTTTGTCATCCAATTTTGTTTGATACCTCCGTTACAATGTATGAACTCCCATGAAAACTTCCAAGCATGGTCTCGACGGTTACCAACCAGACTCGCTGTATACCATATTGCAAACGGGTCTTCATATGGATAAAGGTGGTATTTTGCCAATGTCTCACTTGGATTGTGGGTGTTCCAGTACTTTCTGTTCCACAAACACCATCAGTAGTAAGTCCACCTAGAACTAGAACATGCGACTTCTCCCTGTCAACTCCTGGTCTAGGATATGGGATTAAAACGACCTTTGTTCTTCCCCACATAAAACTGTATGAGTCGTCCCGACTTCTACGAGCTGCTCGAACGTCAAGCAACCAAGGTCTACCCAATACGATGTCACAAACATTCATGTCAACTACCTCGCAAATGATTGAGTCGGAATAACACTTGCCAAATGAAAATGGAAATCTGCAAACACCAACACAAGTAACGGCTACTTCGTCAAGCCATTCGATATGATCGGGGTAAGGTTACCAATCCATTTCAAGACCCAATGATTCAACCATCGCAAGGGACACCAGATTCTCTTCACAACTAGAATCGATTGTAAAACGACATATACTACCGTTAATAAATCCGGAAAACGATCTGTTTCTTTGATCAATTGAGTCCCCCATTTACAACAGTAGGTTTAAAAGATTAATATGTGTACGTTTAACTGTTTAGATGCATAAAGCATAACAGCCTCAAACTTGAAAAGGTTATAGATATAGGCTAGGATGAAAAGTAGTTAGTGGGCTTGATTTATATTAGCAAGAACTAAAAGAAAACCCAACAACAATTTATTTTGTTCTGCCCTAACCGAACACCAAACGCATTCCTCTTTCTATCTCACGAGCAACAGGATTAGGATTTCACAATACAAGTGATAAAAGCAAAACAGCAGGTGAAGGGGATACTTACTAACAGAGAAGTACGCAGCTGTGATGAATACGCAAACCAACTAACAATTTTTTTTTTAATAAACCTAGATATCACGGGAATCCTCAACTGATTCTTCTAGGTAGCACCCACAGACGATCAACGCAGGAAAAAACTTGCTCTGATACCACCTGATACGACACAAGCGGAAGCGATTAAAACAAACACGAACAACAAGAGAATCCACTCCAAAGCAAGATAGAAAAACTCCAATCCATGAGCTAAGAACTCTAATCCAAGAGTTAGATGAATGATAGTATTCTAATCCAAGAGTTAAAAAGAAGACAATCAATGATATAAACCAAAACAACTTAATAGTTGCAATAATCAATATAATGGCGAGCCGCAGCTGCTTACAAATGATAAGGAGATGGCTATTTATAGCCATTAACTAAAACCCTAAAGTCTAGAACATTCCTAACTAACAAGAGAATAAGATTAATCTCATAAAAGATGATAAAACATAAAAAGAAAATAATAATCCTAATAATTAAAATGCTAAAACAAATAGATATTCCAAGATTTAGGCAACCCAAATACGTCCCGTATCACATATGTTTAAAGAAAAACTCCTAGTTTATATCAACAAAATTATATTGATAGAGAGAGAAAAGAGTTTGAGAGCTAGTGTTGTAGTAGGATATACACCAATAAAGAAACAGAGAGCTGAGGTTAAAGATTTTAAAGAGTACTATGAGCAATTTAGTTAACTTTGAAGACTTTGGATTAATTCTTTTTTTTTTTTGATCTTCAGTGTACTAGTTGTCTCCACTTGGTATGTATTTTATCTAACACCATCTCGTTTCCATGTTGGTTTTCTTCATCGATGGGTTATAGTTAAGGTTTATGTTTTTAGTCGTTACTGTTTATGACTGTATGTATTTGGAGGTTTAGTCCCTTCTCTTATCATTTTTCTTATATTTCTTTAGATTTTAAGTAATATTGTAAATATTTGATTTTTTGAGATTTTCTGAGGGTCAATTTCTTATTTCTTATATATCTACTTTTTTCTAACAGGTTCTGTCAAACAATACTTAAAGGATATATTGCTTCCTCTCCTTTCAGTTTAAGTATGGATCTGAAGAACTTGTAAGTATACAAAACTTCTTCTTAGATCCTAATTTATTTATATGAATTTAATAATGAGTTTAAGCAGTATTAATAGTCCTTAGGCAATATTAGAAATTAATGAACTCTTTTCTATTGTTTCATTTTAGTTATAAGTTACCAGCAAATTATACTGGTAAGATTATGATTATAACAACTTGGGCTCTCTGATTACTCTTGTTTTGCCCCCTTTTCTTATGAAGGAGTGTTTGTGATGATCGCTTCGGTTGTAGGCTTCATGGGATGAAATGTGAAAGGCAAGTACACATTCAAGATGCAATGGTCATTCTCTACGTTTTTTCCAGTGATGAGTTGTGTTTCTTTATATCAAATGCTGGCTTCCTAAAAAGATTGTCCAGGAATGGTACAACCAAATAAAGAATATAGAAAGATTAAGGTGTTAGTCGTGGTGATTAGGGTTTTCAGGATTATTTCATTCCTTCTACTGGATATTATATATTGTTTGGGTTGTTTAAAGTTTTTGACGATTACTCTCAGTTTGCTATCAATGAATTAAGTTGTTTGTTTTGATTTAGGTTTGATTATGAGAATGAGAATGAGAATGAATTGAAACTTCCTTCTGATTTTGCATCAATTTATTCACTCTTCTTTTTGTTTTTTTTTTCCTTTTAAAAGTTGGTCTTTATAGATTGGTTTTAACTTTCATGTAAACCAAAAGTTACTAAATCTTCTTACATGAAGCAATTAGGCTTTGCTAATATCTTTATGAATCTAAAAACTTACTTGATTATTTGTAATTTCACTTCAACAAAATTTAATCTTTTCAGCATTGCACTCTAAAAACCATGCATTCACTGCTATCTGCGACAGCTAGCCGCATTTCATGAACAACATACTCATGAAACTCATGTAAATTTTTGTTTTTACCATTGGTTAGATACTTAGTTCACTTCTGGTCCAATAGTTTTGACATCCAGCAACATGGTTATTTTGGCTGTTTGGAGTGCGATCAACTTGATTATCATATTGCTCACAAAGTGAGAGTCAGTTTACTGGTCGTTTTACGCAGTAGAGGAAGTCTCCAGTTTCCCAAAAGAAAAAGATTGGTTTGAGAATTAAGAAAACTACAAGGATGTTTCTTCATATTCTCGACAAGTACACAAAGTTTCTTTGTGTCACATATATCAATTATCATATATTGATTGGCCTTTACTTTATATTCTCAACATATTCAACAAGTACACAAAGTTGCTTGTTTTCTTCTGTGAACAAATCAATTATATATTTATCTTCAATCACTTGCAACAGGTTTTCTAGTATTTGTTATCAAGTTATAACCTAAATACTGATCTTTGACTCATATAAGTAACATGTTTGCTAGTATTTGACATGTAAGTCAAGACTAATCAGCATTAAGATTTGTGTTAAAACTCGATAAGAAGCAGGTTTAAAACTCAATAAGTGAAGACTAACCAGTAGTAAGATTTGTGTTAGATGCCAACAATTTAAAACTCAATAAGAAGCAGGTTTTATTTCAGCTACACATACTAAATCATAACAAAAATTAAGTATCTGCTATCAAGTTAAAGCATAAATACTGATCTTTGACTCATATAGGCAATACATATGCTAGTATTTGACATATAAGTGATGAATAATCAGCAGTAGGATTTATGTTAACTATATAAGCTGAGTTCATGGAATTCGTCACAGGAAGGTTATCCCAGACTTCAAAAGTGGCCAGCTCCACATATATAGCTTGATAGGTTACCTTAATCACTTAGAAACTTAAAAGGATAAATATATACCAGAACTTTTAAGTAGGTTCTCTAATGTTATTCGAAAATTGTTTTCCAAAACCATAGGACTAATGGTTGTGTGCTAGCTGGAATCATCCACAAAATGGTGACATAAGTTGGATACACTGGAAACACATTTGAAAACGATCCCATGCCCATTTTTAGTCCTTGTTTCGATGCCTAGGCAAAGCTGATCTCCGGTACTTGTGAACCCTTGACCACTTAAGTCATTGATCTTACAAAGTCATTCTTGTATGTTTTATAATTCAAAAACAAATGGCAAATACGTATGTAGTTCTAAAACACAACAAGCATTGATGTTTTCGTTTTCATATCTTCATATTTATATTTTATCATCCAAGAGTTTCCGAAAACATGAAATTTGCGGCTGAAGAAAGATAAGCCAAACAGGGAATGCCCATTTGCAATAATATTAAAATGAAGTGAAACAAGTGACTTCATGCAATTTAAGTGCTTTATGTTACATCAATAAACTGCCTATAACATATGCACACATTTTTTCTTTTCACTGGCAGACGTGCAAAGGAAAACTAACTACTTAGAATTTAATTATTGTATGGTAAGCAAGAAAAATAAACGGTTGATTAAGATATACAAACTTACACTTGTATAGAAGATACCGTGGCAACCATCTCTTACAACTGCCAACTATGGGACAATTATTTGGGAATCCATTAGTACCCATATCCGAAATTTGTAGACATAAAACCAGCATCCAGTCCTTCATTCGTATATAGATGTTTAAACCTCATCCATCCCAACAGAACACGTAAGATTACAATCCAAGTATGAGCAGATGATATGAACTAGATGACATGATCCACCTTGGATACCGTGGAAACTATCTCTTGTTAGCTTTGAGAGTATGAGATAGTACTCAACTGAGTCTCGAGACCCCAAAACTTGTGTGTATATTATAACATCATAAAAAGTTGTCAATTGTGATTTTTATCAGGTGTGTCATAGTTGTGCTACAAGAATAAGGAGTCTACCGATAATTGTATGTGGATAAAACCGTCGAGACACGTATCAGGATCAGGAAGCAGAAGTAGGATAACAAGTGTAGAACCACGTAGCACGGAATAGAACCCGAGAGGATCTCGCACTTCAGAGAGTTGTCGCTATCGAATATCTGGAAAGATGCGCGTATAGTGGGAAACAGCTTGGAAGACATCGAAGAAGGAGAGCTCGACACCGAAAAACTCGTAATCCTCGATTGGTGATCCCAAAGATAAGGCTTCGAGATAACAACTGCTTCGAATACATTCCGAAATCCACCGACTTATTCAACAACCTCTAACACCATCCTGAATGTGTATTTTGTCTTATTAGCTGTAATCCACTCGTAGTTCGGTCTATAAAAGGTGAGCTCGATCTCCAACGTAAGGGTTGGATTCTTTGATAAGTCTTGGGACGTTTGAGTGGGACTAGGTTAGTACCCATCTCCCCAGGTCTTTAATCACAACATCCATGTAGTTGTAATGAGAGAAATGTTATGTTTAATAAATGCTTTAATCTTCATCCTGTCTTCGAATATGTTTAGTCCATCTCGATATTGATATGTACTTAGCTCGTTATCATGTTCATCATTAGAATATCCCTCCATATCTGTAGATACAAGTTGTAATCTGATGGCTGTTAGGTATAAGATCTCTAAGCAGATTTTATACCGACCCTGTTTGGCGCTAGAAACAGGGACTGATTAAAATAACTTAGGTTTGCCTATGCTTTTGGTGGTTTTCAAACTTTTCAGATTTTTTTTCCTTAGGGTTTTCAAGATTTTTCTTTCATTTATTCATTCTCTTCTTATTATAAGCTCCACCATCTTAGGTATCTAAAGATCTCGAGCTTTAGTATACTTAAGAATTTCGAGCAAATCATCATAATGATAAATTGATTTTTTTCAAGGAATCTAAGCTTTGAAACACAAAGATCTAATCAAGATCAAAAAGTTTTTTCCAACAAAGACTTCGCAAAAAGAAGAATACAAGAATATTTGCAAAAATTTAGAGAAAAGTGGTTTTTCGATTCGAAATCCGTGATTATTATAATTCCCAGAAAATACCCTTGAAATCTTGTATATGATCAATACTGCCGAAATAAGCTAAAGGATATTTAGGATTTTTCTATCAGATTTATATCGGGAAAGCAATTTTGTAACTTTAGATCTAGCGGTATCCTTTGCGAGAAAATTAGGAGAAATGGATTATCTGAAACCTCCATATTTGGAAGGTAGATCTGGGAAAATCAAAGCGGTTAGAGAAAATAGTCATAAAAGGTTCTTTAGACCAGAAACCTAATTGTATTGTACGTAAACAGAAAAACCTCCTATAGCAGAGTTAGTTACAACAAACATCATACATGTCAGACCCTTAGAACGCAAAAAACAACTGTGAACCTCTCTTGTCGGCTACATCTTGCAGGGTCGCTTTCACAAATATATGACGTCGAGGTAACGCATCGAGATGGAATCACAAGCTGGACCTATACTACACCCTGTCTATTGCAATGGTACATTCGAGAAAATGAATTAGTTCACGAAGCAACGTAACAGGAAGAATACATAAAAGAGATAAAGATGGAAAAGAGATAATGTTAGTGGAGGAAGCGAGGAAATTAGCCCTGACAGTTAGAACCAGTATCTTTCTCAGCAGAAGATATTCCTAAAGACGGTTCGAGAACACTCCTTTGGTGATAACTACAATCGTAAACAGAGAATTATTATCAAAAATATTGATTGATCTAGGAAGCTCCGTCGATGTTCTCTTTGGAGTAGCTTACATACAATTCTTCAAATATACCCCACTGGTACCATCCGACTACACAATCTATGGATTCAACAGCAGAGATTTGAAGACAAAAGGAGATGTATCTTTTCCAATTTACGTAAGATCGATGACACTGCAAACAACATTCTGTGTTCTGGACATTGAGTCACCGTATAATGCTATATTAGGACGACGGTTTCACGGTCTTGGGGGTGTCTTCGACATTGCATCAAAAACTCATGTTCCCAACTCCTTTGGGCATAGGCAAAATCAAGGGTGACACAGAGTCACAAACCTGTCATGAGAAGGACATCGAGCAAAGGAGGTATGCGAGGCGTAATCGAAGGGAACGTCGAAGACAGCAAAAGGTGGAGGTAATCGAAAAGGAAATTAATCAAGTAATCGAGGGAAACCGTGAGGAAATCATAAAAGAAGCTCCGAAGGACCCCAGCCCAGTGAACGAAGAGACACCGAACTTCACGCCAACAGAGCCTACATCAGACGTAACCATTGGAACCATCGAAGAACCAAAAATCGTGAAAATTGGAACGCTAATGGGAGAAGCACAACGACAGGAGATGGATAATTTCTTAAAAGAATATACAGATGTATTTGCATGGAGGATGAGCGAGATGCCAGGAATTGACCCAAGCTTAGCATGTCATCACTTGGACATCAACCCCTCGGTACGACCATTCAAGCAAAGACCAAGGAAGCTCGCAGACGTGTACCAGGAAGCAGTGGAACCTGAACACAATAAGATGATTGCAACATGAATTATCAAGAAAATCCAATATGCAGACTGGATCTCAAATATGGTTATAGTTCCGAAGAAAAACAAAGGAGTACGAATCTGGATCGATTTCAGCAATTTGAATAAAGCATGCCCTAAGGACCCACACCCACTCCCAAGCATAGATCAGATGGTGGATACTACAGCAGGCCACGAATTGCTAAGTTTCATGGACGGCTACTTTGGATACAATCAAACCCCCCTAGCAGAGAAGATCAAAAACATACGACACTCATAACAACCAACGGTCTTTTTTGTTACACTCAAATGTCGTTCGGTTTAAAGAACGCAGGTGCCACGTACCCGAAAGCTATGGAGCATATCTTTCGTCATTGGTTGAAGAAGACAGTTGAAGCTTATGTAGATGATATGCTAGTGAAAAGTAAGAAAGGATCAACTCATGTGTAAGATTTGCGAGAGATACTGGAAAAGATGCGTCGAATCAATATGAAAATTAATCCCGCATAGTGCATATTTGGAGTTACCTCGAGCAAGTTTTTAGGCTACATTGTTATGAAAACTGGTATTAGAGCAGATCCATTCAAGGTACAAGCAATCCGAGATATTCCCTCGCCAACAATGATAAAAGACGTACAAACACTAAATGGGAGGATAGCAGCACTGAGTAGATTTATTGCTCGATCATCGGATCGATGTAAGAATTTTTTCAGCATTCAGAAAAAAGAGGAAAAGTTCGAATGGACAGTTGAGAGGGAAGCTGCATTTCAGGGAATCAAAAATAACTTTGCAAGTTTGCCAGTCCTACAACAGCCATAAAATGATGAAGCCTTAAGGATCTACGTAGCAGCCAATTCGTACGCCATTAGTGCAGGACACTCTTCCCCGCGGAGAAAAACTACACTAAGCTAGAAAAACTCATACTAGTGTTGGTGGTGGCAACTCAAAATCTTAGAACATACTTTCAGGCTCATCGAATCTAACTAAAACACCCATTGAATCAGTCCTTAAAAACACTCAAGCAGCTGGAAGAATTGCAAAGTGGGACGCTCAAATGGGCTAATACGAGGTAGTCTACGAAATCCTCACGACACTAAAATCACAAGTTATAGCTGACTTTCTAACTGAATTTCCTATCGAAGAGAACGACGAAAAAGAACCAATGCTAGGAATCGAGGAAGAAGATGGTCCATTAGACCTTCTACAACAATGTCACCCTCGGCGCTGGGAAATATATATCGATGGATCAGTAAACTGAGATGGTCGAGGAATAAGAATAGTATACACTTCGCCAGAAGAGGAGCGCACAATATATTCAATTCGATTAGAATTCGAAGCAACGAACAACGAAACAGAGTACGAAGCAATGATTCACACTTTAAAACTTATGATAGAAATGGAAATTTAGGAGGCAAGGATAACCACAGATTCTAAGCTCGTATTCAGGCAGATCGATGGCAGTTACCAGTCAAATGACTTGTTATCAAAATACAAAAAAATGGCAAGGAGATTCATGGCAAAAATTCCAAATTTAAAAATACGACACATATGTAAGAAGGATAACAGGCATACAGACGCCCTGACATTTATTACCTCAAAAATGACAGACCCAAACATCATCTCCCTCGAGATTGGAAGAACGCAGAAGTTATCTATTGAGAATGCAAGCGAGGAGCTCGTAATGGCAATTCAAGACGAAGTCGAAGATTGGATAGTACCAATAAGAAAGTATTTGGAAACCAAGGAATCACCAAGTAACCCACTCGAAGCTCATAAAATAATCAGCAGATCAGCAAACTACAAAATCCTCGTTGGATTCCTATATCGGCAGTCATTCTTGGGTCCACTACTAAGATGTGTTCATCAAATAAATGGTCTCGCAGTAATGACAGAGCTACACAACGGATAAGTAGGAACTCATAGTGGAGCAAGGGCTCTAGCTCAAAGAACTAAAGCTCAAGGGTATTTTTGGCCCTACATGCACGCTGATGCAAAAGACATATCTCGAAGATGTGACCCTTGCCAAAGATTCGCCAAGAGGATCCATGCACCAACAACTAATTTAAACTCGGTATTAATCCCATGGCCCTTCGCCAAACGGGGGATCGATACTGTGGGACCTTTCATTCCAGGAACATGACAACGAAAATAGATTATCGTGGCAACTGATTACTTCTCGAAATGGATCGAAGCCAAAGCATTGAAAAATCACACAGGTCGAGATGTCTTCACTTTCTTTTGGAAAAATATATTTTGTCGATTCGGAGTCCCTGCTGATATAGTCATGGATAACACAAAAGAATTTTTAAGTGCTGATGTTAGAGAATTGCTAAACCAATACAACGTAAGGCTGGGAACATCAACTCTGATATATCCACAGAGCAATGGCCAGGCAGAGGTGACAAACAAAACAATTGGAGATAATCTGAAGAAAAGGGTCTTACCTCACTAAAAAAAATGGTGCAAACACCTGCACAATCTACTATGGGCATTTTGAACATGTCGAAGATAGGCGACGGGGATGACTCCATTTCACCTTACATATGGAACAGAGGCAGTACTTCCCACTGAAATCATGATACCAACAGATAAATATAAGTCATGGGAGCAAAACCTTACAACCGATTTGATATATGCAAAACTAGATGATCTCGAAGAGGCTAGAGAAGACGCTTTACATCACATCATTAACTACCAACAAGGATTAACTCGAGGATACAACAAAAAGGTCATCGAAAGGGAATTCCAGCCAAGCGAGTTAGTGCTGCGAGAAATCCCACCCTACCAAAAAGGGAATGCAGGAAAATTAGAACCCATATGGGAGGGACCCTTCAAAGTACAGCAAGTAGTAGGGAAAGGGGCATACAAGTTGCTCGATGAAGGCGGAGTAGGGCTTGGAAATGCATGGAATGCGAAATACATACGAAAATTTTATTCATAAAAACAATGTACTTCGATATCAATCTTCTAATAAAGAATTATTTCACACCTCGATATACTGTATCTCGATTCAAACTCCAGATCCTACTCGATTAGGCAAAAGTCCTACCAGATTAGGCACATCTCCTAAGGAACAGTAGAGGCAACAATAAACTGCAACAATCAAAGAAACATACTTACCCCTTCGAGGAAAGCCTGGTGTTTGGTCCATTCCGCGTCGATGGTCTGGCTATTCCAAACTCCAGAAAAAACTTGTGAAACAAAGGTAATAAGAGAAGAATCGAGTTTACGCTTCAAAGGATCTTTGGCATAAGCCTTCAGATGGTCAGCAATATCCTAGGCGAAAGGATCAGATCGAGAGCACTGTTCCATAAACTTCTGAATTTCTTCCTCGGAGTGGGATCTGTGAGAAAAGCTTGTAGGAACCGAAGGACCACCAGAGGAAGGTTCGGATTGCCGTAGTTCGGAAGCATCAATCAGCTCACAGTTGGTACCATACACATCCAAATTTACGCTAGAGTGAAGAAGATTTGATTAAAGTCAGCAGCTGACGCAGCGAGGCACCCATGGTGGCAGAGGTAACAAGCTTCTTTGTGGAATCACCATCATTTCGAGGAGATTTTGGCAACGATTTCTTCGAAGGAAGTTCGAGGGGACAACTCCCTTTACCTTTTTTCGATCGATGAAGGGAATTTAGCACATCCTCGTCATCCTCGGTTTCTTCGTCTTCAACTTCCTCGACGACAACATTCGAGGGACCCTCTAGCTCTTTAGCAACAACCCTGGTAGAATATCTCTTAGAAGCAGCCACTTTCGAAAAAACCGCCTTCGGTATTCTCTCTTTCCTCATGCCCCTTTCGCAACTTTCTTACGTTCGGGGTCTCCAATACAAAACTCCGTCAACCCCTGACCACCCGTAATCATCTCGTCCTGCTGATTGGTCTGTTTAACATCATTTCAAATTTAAAATTTGGGGAAAAAAAGTTTAAAGTTACTAAAGATTGAATGAAAAATGAAAAATGAAAAAAAATGTCTATCTATTGGAATTTTTGAATTGTAGGGATATATAAGGTATTTTGTATATTTGGATTACCCTGTAATCCAATTACCTGAACCAAACAGTTAAAGTTGGATTCACAATTAGATTCCTAGGAATCCAATTCCTGCAATTGGATTACGCCATAATCTGATTCCTAGGAATCCAATTACTTGAACCGAACGAGGTGTTAATGAAGTCCTGGATGACTCCCTTTGAGTCTGATCTCACCATTTATACGTTTAGAGTTCCATTTTTGGTCCATTCAAGCCCATACAGAATAGCATATACCTCAGCCATAAAATTAGTTGTCAGGCCCAGCCCAATATTCATCGCCCCCATAACAGCATAATTTCCATCTCTGGCAACAACTCCGGCTCCGGCATCACCTGGGTTTCCCGCTGATGCTCCATCGCAAGTACGAAGCGAATCGCATAGTTCAACGATCTTCTTCCTTGAAGTTTCTTTGGAAGGCATAATAATCCCACTCATATTGATTCTCGGTATAGAAATGTTTTACAATGAAACCCATTTCCTTACCAGCAACTTCAAAAACTTTAGGAATTTTTCCCCTCCATTTGTTTGACCAATGCTTGCGAGTCTTTTGATAATAGTGTTGTTACAAGGTGTAAAACAAGTGTAAACAGACAACTTCTGTAATTGTATTTCTCGTTTTCCGCTTATGTTTCTGTTAGTCAACTGTGTATTGACTGACGGAAAGGTGTTCATTATTGATAGGTCTTTTAGTAGTTTAATGGTGATCCTCAGTCACCTCTACTGCAACTACTTAAGCTGTAATTCATTTTCTGTTTCATTAATGGAGTTGCTCCCAAAATTTCCAGGACTAAATTTTGGAAGAAAATAAGATAAAAAGTTGCTCCCAAAATTCATACCATATACTTGTGATTTGTGAAGACTACTTCATGATGGAGTCAGTGGCAAATTCTATTTGCTTGACAAGTTACCAATCTGAATTGTTTAAGTTTAATGAGTCTTCCTATACACTTCTTCTCCATAGTCATGGCTCCTATATAAGGTAACTGAAATGAAATCTAGTTAGTCTTCTTGGGCTTTGGCATATCTTTCCCTGATGGGCCTGGTCTAGTAAGCCTCCTCAATCTGATTCCTCCAAATATGTGCCAGAAAATAATTGAATTGGAATTAAGCTTTCGAAACAGGGTCCTGTTAATCTATGCATCCATGCATAGGTTAACAGGAATTAAATATTATTATTTTGTATAGAAAATAGAAATACAATAATTACTAGTCCATTTATCAATAAAAAAAATAAATTTCCCTAGATGCCCTTCAGAAAATCCTTTATTTTTTCCGTCTCTTCCTATCTCTCCGACTCCCTTCGTCTTCTCCGTCTTCTCTTCCAGACTCAGATGCAAAATCTAATCGATCAAATAGAAAAAAGAAATTGATTGTATGATATGATTATATCCGTAAGAAACCCAATTAAAGAAAAAAACAATTAAATCTAATTACCTGACACTGCTAATGCTAACTCAGAATAGTGGATTTACATACCGGAAAAAAAATGCTTGTGATGAGACGATCAGCTTTCACTTTCAATAAGAGCAAAACACTCATAAACACTTAATTACAATTGTCCCCTTTCGTAGAACTTCAAGCTAGTGCTGCTTGATTGATAGATGAGATAATTACAGGTTACTTTCTAAAGCCGCATTCAACTCCATGCTTGATTGATTGAAAGAAACTTGAAAGACTACATCAAACAGGTTACAGAAGAAAGCCCACATTTCTAATACCTATACAGGATATCTTCAATCACATTTAATACCGCATACAATGAATACAACTTGATTTATTTATTTTTTGGATAGGAAGCGAAATCTGTGTTCATCAGCCAAATGAAATCATGAAACATACCGTATAAGCATAAGCACTACGCTTCAAAGATCAAAGATTTAAGATCGGAAATAGAAAAATTAGGAAAACCCAAAAATAATAGAGGCGATGTACTGATCGTGGATTTGAACTTCTCTAAATCTATGTACCTGAATAACTGTGTTGATTAATAAATTTAATCTCCAA
>JAJJMA010314044.1:18010-30398 GCA_023529015.1 Papaver nudicaule
AGTTCATGAGAGGGAGAGAGAGACATGGGCGGATAGAAATTTGCTTCTCTTCGCTTCTCTTCAGTCGGTTTTTGAAAATACAGTAAACAATATAAGGGGTATTACTGGAATTACAATACCAATGTACTATTAAAAAATGTACTCCATTATTTTCGAGATAAAGCTTATACTTCCAATAAAACACCAACTAATTAATGAGATTTATCCTATGCACGGGGGCATAGAATAACAAAAGGGTTCGAAACAATCCAACTCTTGACTTATTGCTCATAGTATAACTTAAGAATAGTAGCTCATATGCCTGCTAGCTAGTAGACTATAAGGAGAAAAATAGACCCAAGCACAAAGGCTTCAAGGACTTCAAACTAAATTACAACCCAACAACAATTTCTTTCTAATTGACTCAAACTTAAAATTGAAGACCCGGCATCACATGATTCTACAGGTTTCGTTGGAGTTGTAGGAAATTGGAAACAAGTGTCCACTTCTCTTCACCTCTTCTATGCAAATCTGATTACAAACGGCAACGTATTTGTTGTAGTTGTAGGAAATTGGGCTTGTATGGCCACCCAAGCCCATGTACAATTGGATTGAAATTGTGCTGTCAAGTGGAAAGACAAGACATAGAAAAAAATGGATTAGTCCCACATTAAACTTGACCACGTACCCTCATTCTTCTTGGCCCATTGTACTACTAATATGTTGCCTATTCGTATAAAGTTGTTCATATGGAACATCTTGAATGGAGTTGTGTTTGTACTTAGGTCATGCGACTAACCTGCAGATACACTAAGGTTCCATTGTGTAGAACAATGGTAACCTACCCTCCCCACTAGGGGGAGGTCAGGGGTTCGACCCTTGTTGTATCAAAAAAAAAACCTGCAGATACACTAGCTAAATAGTGGTTTACTCCACCTATCTGCCCTGCCCAACCCTTGGCAGCTGATGAAAATTAGCTTTCTATGTAATATCATTTCATTGTTAATCCATCCTTTAGATTAACTCTGGTTTTCTATCCAACGGTTTAGAAGACACTCATACAAATACGACTGTTTGCAGCAGTCACATGATTCTACAGCTGTGACCGACTTTGACAGCCATCTTATGAAGTAACGCTTTTTAAGCGTTCCATTTTATGAAGTAACGCTTTTTTTTTTAGTAAGTATATCGTTGAGATGCCAGTGCCACCAATCTTGTTTCCTTTTGGGGTTAATCAGTTGCATATTAATCGGTCCTTAATTGCTTAATTCTTTCCAAAACAAGTGCGTACTTGAAAACTAAAAAGAAATTGAACAAATGATTTTTATCCTGGCTATTTTGAGGGCGAACCCTTTTTTAATAGGGGCGAGGGCTAATCCAAAATAGGGTTACAATGAAGTAAAAAGGTCATAGCATATGAAATATATTTATTTTAATACAAAACAATCCTTCATTAGTAGAGATTAATTATATGATTAGATGTTAACTCAATTTGATTAGCAAAATTTTTAAGGGAAAATTAGTGATATATGATTATGTTTAGGATAAAATTTTGTATGATTATTATTGTTGAGAGAGAGAGGTAAGTGAAGAAAAAGAAGGAGGTTTTGGAGGGAGGAAAAAAAGTGAGTTCATCAAAAATTGGTGATTTGGGAACTCAAATCGATGCAGGTGAAGCTTCAAACACTATAGATCAACCTTAAGCTAATCTCATCACGAAAGAAATGAAAATGGTGATGTTGCATGATCCAAAATTTTTAAATGATGAAGAACTAAAAGCTGTTGCTTATGAAGATCCTATGGAGGGAAAAGAAGACCAAGAACACTCGCAGGATGAATCCACAGATGAAGACAATCAGGTATGCTTTCTAAAATGCAATTTTCGTGTGTTGATTCAAGGGGAATACAAGAACTATTGAAACCCAGGACGAACAATCGTCAAGCAATATGTCCAAACATTGACGATATAAAATAAATCGTCAAGCAACACATTACGACCTTGCCGAGTCTGTGTAAAAACACACTCAGAGATGATAACTCGTCATGGTGCAGCAATAACCTTGACGAGTTTAGCATGGGAAGGAGTACGTACTTTTTCTGTAAGTCGTCAGGGTTTCATTTAAAAGCTTGACGATTTTAGGTAACAGAAAACCATTAATCTGGTTGAAAAACTCAGTAAATCGTCAAGGTGGTCGGTAGAACATATGACGACGCGACCTTACTTATGAACAGATCGTCATGCATATATCAAAACTATGACGATTTTTTCTGTTACATTTCCAACAATTGTTTGGTTTGCAGGACTCTGGTGACGATAGAGTGATAATCCGTCACATCCATCACCACGGTTTCAAAGGAGCTAACCAAAAAAGAAGTAATTGCCCATGGGATGCGGATGAGGATATGGAGCTTGTGAAGAGCTTCATTTCTATCTATCATGAACGACCCAAAGAAAAATATTCAATGTTTTGGAAGAGAGTGAAGCAAAAATACAAAAGACGCACCTCGAATACTAGATGTCGCAATTGGGTTCAGTTGTCTAATAGATTCGCCCACATAAAGTCGCATATCTGAGAGCATTATATAGTCCTTGATATGGTCCAAGAGACACAGGAGGACGGTGATAGGCCGGAGGACGTGGTGAGTAGCTCGACATGCTTTCGGGATAGTATTTCATCACTAGATATACACATGCGCACTAACTTAATTTGTGTTAATTACATATCAGAGAAATTGTGTACGTTTGGGATGAGCGTAATGGCGATGGAGAGTACTGGTATCAGAAACACAATACATTGCTAAAAAAAAGCTCCTAAGTTCGTTGCGGGAGTGTTATTTGATGATGAAGACTTGGCTTACTAGCTTATTATGTAATCGATGTTAACCACTTTTTGAATACTAGAGAGGGTAATATGTGTTGTTGAATTGTGCTTATGAAGTGAGCTCCCTTGTATTGAATTTTTAGGCAAAATTCCTTGGTTGATGCGTGACGATTTTTAATTGGTAATCCGAATTTTTCGGGAGTGTTGAATTTTGCGAGTTTAGAACTTATATTGTTAATCGACATGGTTGATGCCTCAACTGTGACGACACTAAAGAAAAAATATGTATTTACTGAAATTGTGAACTAATCGTCATGGTTTAACTCTATACCGTGACGACTTAGTTTGAATTTTTCAAAAAAATTGACCGTTGGGGTCTTGTTCTATAAAAAGAAACCCATCTCCAACACAACTTACCTCAAACTTCTCTTCTTCTCATTGTTCCAAAATACCAAAACAAGTTTCATTTGAAGGTGACAAATGGCCGGATATGGTGATGGAGTATGGGAAGAGAGCGAGGATGTAGAGCTTGTCAAATCATTTGTTAGGGCATTCATTGAAAGACCATATGAAATGTACTCTTTGTTTTAGAAGAGGGTTAAGGAATTCTTACAACAACACTACGACAATTTTAACCGGCGCAAATGGACACATCTTGCTTTCCGCTTCGAACATATCAAAAGGGATATCATCGGGTATCTCTAGATTGTGGAAACCGTAGACGGACACTTTCCTCAATTTTCTCGCAAATTCAAGATGAGTAGTTATCTAGTTTCTTAAAATTTGCTAAGGAAATTTTGTTTATGTTTAACTAACATGTCACTCATTGACCTCTAGAAAGAAAGAATCAATGCCCTATGGGAAATTCGTAATGGTGAACGTGCGTGGATGTTCGGGAAGTGTTTGAAAGTGTTGAACAAACGTGCTCCAAGGTTCATCTCCGATTATATTATGTACGAATTTAGCGACGACGCATACTATGTGGTGTTCTTTAGAAAAGAAACGATGTAATGTGCTTTCCTACTAGAAATGTAATGTGGTTTTCTACCTTATGTTAATGAAATGAACCTTCTTGTGAAAATCGTCATGAAAATTACATACGTAATGCTAAATCGTCAAGGAAACACCAATTTTTTAAAAACAATCGTACTGCTTTTGATTGGAATCGGCATGGTTATTACTTCTAGCTTGACGATTTATTATTTGGGAAAAATTAGCTGAACATCAATCGTCAAGTTAGCCCACCAGACCATGACGACATATGATATCCAAAAACATGGTCCCTGTCCAAATTTCATGGAAAATCGTAATGGTTTTAGGCAAAATGTGTGACGATAACTTACGAAAAATTAAAAATCGTCAAGGAACTTATCATTACCTTGACGAGTTGGTGTTAATAATTTGAGCAACAATCAAGGGATACCAATATTATTCAAAACAAGATAAGATGCATTACATAAAAACAAATAAAAATTAAAGCATTACATAGTTAATTCTAATTGATCTTACATGAAGACACTTACTATTTATTATAACAATAATTAAGAAAAGTGTTAAGGAGACGGTAATGTTGTTCGAACTCGAAGTTCTTTCCTTTCCATCGAGACCATTCCTTCAATGTCCTAGCCAGAATTTCATCATTGGTATCTTCCTTAAAAATATCTCGAATCAATCTCCTCAAGTGCATAAATTCGTCGACGTTTTTGTGTATTATACTCCATCGCACCGACAACCCATTTACATCTCATTCAAATTGGGTACATTGTTCGTCGAAGGATTCTTTAACGTAACTCCACAATAGTCCCCAATTGACCCCAAAATGACATCGTTTTACTTCAGCTGGTTTTGGATAGTACAACATGAGATATCTACAAAAACAATGATCTTCATGCCATGTTGCATAAAAGTAATTGAAATTGTTTTTGTGAAAACCAAGAACGACGGTTTTGTAAAATCAACCACTCCCCTCACCTTCGCCACGACCACGCCTCTTGGCACGAGCTATTTTGGAAGTTTCTCCTCGCTTACTCTCCTGAGTGCCAGTAGTTGAAGGACAAACTCTCTTCCTTGCATTGGCTACTTTTTTAAACATGTTGGTTGCCTCAGGAACATGCAAGTGTCTTAGGTGATCAATATGAAGCTTTAGTTCTGTAGGAGTCATGCTCTCTCCATGGTCCACCTTGTTTGTCAGTGGCTTCAGCACAACATCCAAACGCTCCATCTATTTTAAGGAATACCAAGTAAGTCATACCGATACAAATTTGGTTCACAATTTAAACAACAAAAGAGAGGCAAAAAAAACTTACGAATAGCTTGTATAAGGAAGAATCATCAAGAGAAGGTGCAGTAGTGATCTTTTTTCATTTGCCACGACCACGATGGACAACTTGTTCCGTACGAATTACACGGCAGTGACTCCAACGGTTGTACCATTCGATGTAATCTCCCGCGAACTCATAACCATGGACCACAGGATCCCACGTCCATCCTACTGTATGCTTATGTCGTTGGTTCCATTGATCAACTGATGGGGCATTTTTGTAGACAACCGTGATTGATTTTGTGTCGTTGTGGCTTTCCTTGACGTCAACTGGGAATTCTGTTGCGTCATGATCTGTTTCTAACCCTTCTTCGGGACTTTCTTGTATAAACCCACTTTGTCTCATGAATCTCGCTGGGGCATGCATTGTGTGTCCAAGGGGGTGAAACAAGGGGTCATCTTATTTATAGCTTGGGTCCCTTGGTTCAATCAAACCCTTCTCCCTATCCTCTCTGTAGGGGTCAAAGACTACATCACTTACCTTCATGTTGTCCAACCTCTCTCGGACCGTTAGAAGCCAACCTTTCTTGCACCTTTCTTGATCCCCAGTGAAGATATACTTGTGCCCTCTCGGCATTCCCGGTTTCCACTTTTTGGCGTTGATTTTCCAATCCTCATGGCCTTCCATCAACTTTGGGAAGTGTTTATATATCCACACCTATCCAAAAGATCAATGACACAAATGTATATATTGTCACGATGATGTTTTCAAGAATTTGACATTCAAAAGTAAAAAACAAAATGCATAATTACCTGCAGT
This sequence comes from Papaver nudicaule, assembly GCA_023529015.1. NCBI lineage: Eukaryota > Viridiplantae > Streptophyta > Magnoliopsida > Ranunculales > Papaveraceae > Papaver > Papaver nudicaule. Next base: position 23,892 of record JAJJMA010314044.1, read on the forward strand.
AGAGATGTGTTGCCATTGAGTTGGGAAGTGAAGCTTCTTGATGCCTTTCTCAGCTCGGTGTTTAGGTGTGAGACAATTGCGGTAGCCCACAAATACTCTGCAATCTTATCCAAAGGATGCAGTAGTTGCAAGAAGTTCACATTCACCATGTTCCCAGCAGAAGACGGAAATATACAAATGGCTAAGACGTATAACAGATAAGCCGCTGCCGAAGCTTTGACTTCCTTCTCATCCAAAGGCCCCTTATTGGCTTTTTCTTTACCAAGGGTTCCTTCATACCTTTTCCTCAATTTCACAAGGTTGATCTCCCTCTTCCTGTTTTTGTTTTTTGGATCCTTCATGAAGAAATAGTCAATTTCCGCAGGAGTCCAATCAAACAAGTTCTTGCACAATTAATCAAGCTTGGTAAAATCGAGTCTTTTGGTGTACCCATCGCTGGTGGACTTCCCGGCAATTGACAATTTTAGAATCTGTTGAGCATCGCCGGGAATGATCGCCATCTCCCCGAATGTAAAGAGCAAGGTGTCTCTTTCCGGATAATACCTCTCGCACATTGCCGAAACTGTCTTTACGTCATAGTGCACAACCGAATTCTCTACAGCACCATACAAACCAGAAGCTTCAATAATTTGACCCCATCACATTCACTTTCAAAATCCCACTTCCTCATATTAAAATAATTAGTTTGGCGCCTAAGAAGACGTGTGGCGTTCTTATGATCCTGAAAGATGAAAACATAATGAGATATATTAACATCTAACCTAAGATATCAACACAATGAAACACAAAAGAAGTTGACATTAACATTACCAAGGTGGAATAAATGGTACCAGCCCACGAATCTTTGTAACCAAAGAGAACTTTTCCACCATCCGCAGGTAACCCATGAGGTCCTCCCTCTATCATGAGGTGTGGTGTGGGAAGGTGCGCAACTCTCTCCCTCGGTTTCTTCTTCACCTTGCCCTTTCCATCAACGACATTACCATTTCCCTCATTATCTTTAGGGTGTTCAACTTGAACGGCTTTATCGTTACCCTCTTCTTCTTCTTCTTCTTCTTCACCCTCTTTTCTTCTTCTTCTTCACCCTCTTTGGTTGCTTCATCCTCACCTTCCTTGTCACCTTCATCGTAAACATCATTGTCACGTTGATTTAGGTCGGGTTCAACATCATCACCACAGTCATGATGGTTACCATCGGGTTCGGGGATAGAAGAAGGAGTGGGACACGAGATGGAGGATAAAGCCGCTACATCTTGTGTGGTAAGACCACGAAAATTTCCCGCTCCCAAATACTTTTCTTTGCGAGGATTTGATGGGGGAGTGTTAAGTGGGAGTTGGATCTTTTTCTTCTCTTTCAACCTAACAACACAAAGATTAAAAACATTTATTTACATGAATCTCGTCAAGGTTATACAACATACCACGAGGATTTAAAAATTAATGAAGCAAATCGTCAAGCTTCTGGGAAAATCTTGACGATTCACAAGTGAAACGGCAATTCTCGTCAAGGTTTGAAGCCTAAAAGCATGACGAGTTTTCCTAAACAGGGAGCATGTTTTTGGAGGAACTAAATCGTCAAGGTATTCTAGGCTATCTTGACGACCTGAGTTCACCTTATTCCACCAATTTTTTTCCAAGGTTCGAATCGTCAAGAACATAACACTAACTATGACGAGTGTAAACAAAATGCAAAACCGTCTCGTCAAGCTAATCCAAAAAGCTTTCCGATTTTTTGCAAAATCTGGACAGTGACCATGTTTTGAGAGCACCAAACTCGTCATGCTATTCAAACATTACTTGACGATTTATGTTTCACCTTTCTTCTCTATTATAAGTTCACAAGGCCTAATGATAAAAACTATGACGAGTGTTCGCATGCAAAGGAAATAGCCTAAGTTGTAGAAGAACAATCGTCACGCTTATTGGATTTACCATGACGAGTGTTCATTGTATTTTTTCTGAAACTGAAAACTCGTCAAGCTCGATGGCACAAGCTTGACGAGTTTTCTACTGTGATTGCGAAAAATTTGTGTCTTACTCCCTAAAATCAATCGAAACATAATAAAAGTTACGTAAGGGGTGATTCAAGTAACTTACCTTCTCAATCTTGCCATTTCTTCCTCGCTTTTATCCCGTTCTTCCGGTTCTTCTTCAACAATTTCTTTTTCGGTTGAGGTGGATTTTGAAATTGTTTTTCCAATCGATTTCCCCTTCAAACGAATGGTGAGTTTCTCTTTGGCCATCTTTGTAGAGTTTGAAGAATTGAATCAGCGATGAAAAAACTCGAATCGTCGATTACCACGATTAATTGAATTCGAAAAAAAAATTTAGGTCGTCAAGGTTTTTGTTTTTGGAAGGGTGGGTTTTTGTTTGTTGTGAAGGATAAGTAGTACAGGAGAATATTAGAGGTGTTTGATTTTTGAGTTTTAATTTTGATTAAGATTAATTTGGTATTTAAAATTAAGTGTGGGGGATTTTTTAGTATTTGCCCAAAGTTTAACACCCCTTATAAACTGGGATGGAATATTTGAAGTAGTGCTCGCCTCTACTAAAAAAGGGCTCGCCCTCAAAATAGCCAGGATTTTTATCCTTCAATTTATACTTGTGATTTTGTGCATTTTGCGTCTCATTACTTCGGCAAAGACACATTTTTGAGGACGGGAACTTATTTCTGGTCCAACATAAGGAGATTGTCAGAGTTCTGAGCATCAAACGGATTAAATACTTCAAAGTATCTTCCAACATTAAAAGAAGAAAGGGAAGAAATAGTTGGTGCGATTGGTACAATACAAGTTCATTTGTGAAATTAATGAACATTTGCAAAATGATTTTGCTCACTCCTCTCTACTCTGCCCAAAGATGCAGGATTACTAAAGGCGGGTACCAAAAATCTCGGAGCATTGTACCATTTAATTGATCCAATGGTCAGAATTATTTTGTCCTACATGAATTGGTATTCGTCGATAGTGTTTTGGTACCCGCCTATATCAACTGTGGGAGATGCTCCTTACGACTACAAATGCCTTCTGCATTGATAAGCTACCGTACCATGGTAACGTATAATTCAAAATTCACAAGAGTAAAGCAACAAATAGGTATACCAATGCAATGTATTTTGTTATACCCCTAGCAAATCGGTACAGTACCCGTTATGACAGCATACACAATCAACAGAATGTTAGAAGTAAGATAGAGTACCTGCCTCTTAATCCAAAAGCTCTCATGGTCCAACAAATATTTTTTGACACCAGTTTATTTTGGGACCCAAAAATTACACGATGATCAAGCCATGCTATAGATATTGCATATAAATCTGCCAGAGTTGTCACAATATACATATTGAACTCCAGTACAGCCCAAAGTATGTTTGGTGGCTCAAAATGTACCCCATGATCGCCTAGAATTTAAGAACACTTTGAATCTTTTCACTTTGTACATTTTATTGGATTTCACATAAAAATACCTGGCTTAATCTGGTCCCATTTGGGAGTATTTGGCCCCATGAAATAAATTCGAATAAGTTAAAATAGGGACATTTTAACACAAACCCCTTAGCCAAAAAAAAATCGGTGGATACAATGACTTTTATTGGCCGATTTTATTTCTAAGTTTTCATTCCTGAAAACGACTGCAACAATCGGTCGTTAAAATGGTCCATAAACGACCGATTGTTGCTGTCATTTTTCATATCAGAAAAACGACTCGCATAATCGGTTGTTTTTTGGGCAATCAACTACCGATTGTTGCTACTAATTTTTCTATCGGCTGTTGTTAAGCTTTTCTTTAACCGATTGTTGCATTTCATCGAATACTTTGTGTGCCTGATTTAGTTGAACTACATGAAGATTTTGGAGCATAGAGAAGGAGAGTTACGGTTGATGGAGATGGAGAAGAATGGATGTCCATTAAAGAATTATAGATTGGGATCAAGAAGGTTGTTTATGGACTGGAAAGTGAAAGGGTTTGCATAGAGACATGATGAGGAGAACGATAGAACATTCGTATTATTAGAGTATTTTGCCATCATCGGTAAAGTGGAAATTCAAAATACGAATGTTCTTTTGATGGCTTTACCGATGATCTTTGGCTATCACAATGTTAACAATGTTAATGATGATGGCATCGATGATGGCATCACAATGTTAACGATGATGGCATCACAATGTTAACGAAAAAGAGACAATTAACGATAGAACAACCTTTACCGATGATCTTTGGCTTTACTGCAAAAGAACATTCGTATTTTGATGGCTTTACTGCAAAAGAGACATGATGAGGAGAACGAAGAAGAATGAAAAAGAAGAACGAAGAAGAAGAAAATCGGCCAGTACACATACAATTATGGGCCGATTTTCAATTGGATTCGGACATCCCATAACACCCTTTAGTGGATGGGTTTAAATTTCATGGGGCCAAATACTCCCAAATGGGGCCAGATTAAGCCAGGTAAAAATAATTGTACGGCCTGTATTGATAAATCAAAAAGAAAAAAAAAATTGAACACAAGCACTAATTTGTGTATTTTTCCTCTATTGATCTTATCTACAACAACACCGCCAAAGCTTCAAGAAAAATAAAAATAAAATAAAACACACATGTGCTTTACCCCATGATTTTCTCGTCGATTAACAAAATGTGATATCAACGAGATTATTCGAGACCGGCTAAGATTGGCTAATTCTGGCGAATTTCTCTGCAAAAACTCGACTTCCCAAGATTGCAGAATTCGTCTCGCTCCTGGGGCAAGACCAGAGTTTTTGCCGAGATCTCGGGCCTTGGCAGAGACGGCCAAAATCGACCATACTGCTATAAATTCAACTTTCAAGTTGGAAAAGCGTAGCTTAAAGTCCAAATGCAAGTTGTAGTTAAGCAAGCGCTCAACAAATTTTGTACCAAACACTCGAGCGCACATAATTTCAACCATCAAATATATCATGCAAGTTGGATATTTGGCAACTCCATTCTTGTTAGTATCAAAACAAAATGGGCGAGAGAGACGTTTGGTGATATGAAGGGCAAGGAAAATGAGTTGATGGAGTCTATGGCAGAATTAATTTGTTAGAAGAAACCACATCTCTAGATCAAAATCAGAGGGAAGAAAGAGCTCAAGGGGAGGTGAAACTTCAAGAAGTGAAACTAGTGAGAGCGAGAATGGCGTTGCAACGGGCAAAGGTGAAGGGATTTAAAGATGGTGACAAGAACACGAGCTCTTTTCATACCATAGCCAATTCCAATAAGAAAAGATGCTATATGACCAAGTTGGAGGTGAACGGGGTAGACGTTATTAATGAGGAGTCAATTAAGAGAGAAATCCACCATTATTATTCAGATTTATTTACTAATACTTCTGGGGTTCATCCTTCTTTTGATAACTTATCTTTTTCTTCGGTTGATAGAGATCAACAAGCTTGGTTAAAGAGGCCTTTTGGTGAACAAGAAGTACATAATGCAGTGAAATCTTGTGGAGCTAACAAAGCGTCGGGGCCTGACGGTTTTAACATGGAATTCTACAAGCATTGCTGGGATATCATCAAGGGTGATTTTATGCAGGTAGTTCATGAATTTTACACTAAAGGCAGAGTTTATTGGAGACTAAATACATCTTTTATCAAGCTCATCCCAAAAATAGAAGATTCAACTATTGTGAAAGATTTTCGACCAATTAGTCTGATTTCTAGTTTTTATAGGGTGATTTCCAAAGTGCTGGTTGAGAGGTTGAAAGTTTTCATGCCTTTACTCATTGGTAATTCTCAAGGGGCGTTTATAAAGGAGAAACAGATTCTATATGGGATTTTAATTGCGAATGAGTGCATTGATAGTAGGTTAAAGCAAAATATTTCGGGTATTCTGTGCAAGATTGATATGGAGAAGGCGTTTGATAATGTCAATTGGAATTCTTCGGAAAAATGGTTTCGGTGATATGTGGATGAAGTGGAGCATTATTGAAGCTCAGTTTTCAGTGTTGGTTAATGGCTCGACAACAAATTTAATAAAACCATCTAAAGGTATTCCACAAGGTGATCCTCTTTCACCTTTTGTTTTTATTTTTGGTGGTTGAAATTCTCTCTAAGATTTTAAATGATGCGCTGGAGGGCAGAAGAATTGATGGTTTTTCGGTAGTGGAAGGGGAACAATAGTGTCTCATCTTCAATATGCGGATGATACCATTATATTCCTTAATGCTTCTAAGGAGGAGGTTCGAAGATTGCATATTATTTTGATGGTGTTTGAAGTTCTTACGGGTTTGAAGTTAAAACTTGAGAAAAGCAAGATAAAAAGTGAAAAAGAAAAATACTACCAACTTTTCGTTTTGGCTCGTGAGTCTTATGGTAAAGAGTCTGGACGATCTCAAAAATCAATATCCAAACCTCTAACTGGAGTAATCTCAACAGTTAGGTAATAACGTACTACTTGGTGCTTTAATTATAAATCAGAGTTATAATGCGGAAAGTAAAAGCACACAAGACACCAAACGTTTTTTAACGAGGAAACTGCCTTGCAGAAAAA
>JAJJMA010314061.1:0-10286 GCA_023529015.1 Papaver nudicaule
TTGGATGTTAAGAACGCCGTATGTTTTTGATCTTCCTCTGCCAATGGGATCTGGTTGTACCCAGAATAACCATCCATAAAACTTAGTAGTTCATGTCCGGCCGTTGCGTCAACCATTTGGTCTATGCTGGGCAAGGGATGGGGGTCCTTGGGGCACGCCTTATTTAAGTTGCTGAAGTCGATGCATATGCGGACACCTTTGTTTTTCTTTGGCACGATAACCATGTTGGATATCCAATCTGCATATTGTATTTTTTTGATAATTCCTGTTTCGATCATCTTGTTTAACTCTGATTCGACCGCCGTCTGATATACATCTGCCAGCTTTCGAGGCCTTTGCTTGAATGGTCGCACCGAAGGGTTTATATCTAAATGATGTCAGGCCAAACTGGGGTCTATTCCTGGCATCTCGCTCATTTTCCAAGCGAAGACGTCGGCATATTCCTTCAGCAAATCTTCCAACTCACTTCGCTGCTCCCTTGGCATCAGTGTTCCGATTTTTATAATCTTCGGATCTTTGCTTGTTCCGATATTTACCTCCTCGGTGGGCTCCGTTGGGGTAAAGTTCGGAGCGTCATCGTTCATGGCACTGGGGTCCTTCGGTGCTTCCTTCGTGATTACCTTTTTGCCCTGCATTATTTGATTAATTTCATCGCGAATCATTGCCTCCTTTTGCTGCTTGTATCTTTTCCTTCGGTTGCGTCGCGCGTTTTTTTCTTTGGTCGACATCTTTCTCATGACACGCTTTGGATTCCGAGCCATCGCCTTTGATCTCACCAATACCTTCGGGGGTTGGAAATCTGAGTTTCTGATGTAATGTAGAGGGCACTCCTAAGATTCCATGCAACCATGGTCATCCCAGGATGGCACTGTATGGTGATTCTATGTCCAGGACACAGAACGTTGTTTTTAGCTCCATTGATGCCACATATACTGGTAGCGAGATGTCTCCTTTTGGTTTTGACGCTTTTCCGTTGAATCCGTAGATGGTATAATCCGAGGGCATCAGTGGAGTGTTTGAGAAATATTCCCTGTATGTCATTCCGAATAATACATCTACCGAACTTCCTGGATCTACCAGAATTCGTGGTATTGTTGCCTTGTTTATGTTTACTGTTATCACCAAAGGGTTATTACTTGGGCCATCTTCGGGAAGGTCTGCTGCTGAATAAAGTATTGGTTTTAGTTGCCATTGCTCGAATTTTCTAGCTTCGGCGACAATCATTATTTCTTTCCCATCTTTATCTCTTTTGTGAATTCTTCCCCCAAAACTGCCGCCTCTTGAGCTGACGCTTTCCCTTGTATGAATCATTGAGTTGCAATGAGCGACTTGTATTGGTTCTTCCCTTTGTGATTTAATTTTGGCGACTTGCTTCGAGGATTCTTTTTGCGACCTCGGCGTCTGATCCGATTGAGAAGCCATTTCAGCTGTGACCTGTCAAGAAACAAAAAACCCGTGAGGTCCAAGGCGGCTAGCGCAGTGTACTTTGTCGGCCATGTAAAACTACTCTGCACCTAATTTCTCAGACGAAACCGAATGTCTTATTTGCCCTTTTTGACATATATCTTTAACTGTTTATTTTGTTTTGTAGCCTTAATCGTGCCTTTTCGTCTTGTTTATTTTATGCAGTTTTATTTCCAAATAAAGCATTAAATTAGAGAACCTTAAAATGGATTTTTATGTATAGTATGAAATTTGAAACCCTAAAATGAATTTTGATGAATAATATGAAATTTGAAACCCTAAAATGAATTTTGATGAATAATATGATTTTTGAAACCCTAAAATGGATTTTGATGAATAATATGATTTTTGAGATTGTTCATATGCTCTGCTACAAGAAACTCTCTTTGGAGATTGACCTTGTCATGCCGAGGGTTTGAGAACTTTTTAAATGGATGACTTTATCATCTGATGTTATGCTCCAAAAACTCTTAAACATACTAAAGCCTTTAAGGTCATTTAGATGCTTAAGATGCGGGAGCTATTTTCATGAAAACAAACTTTCGAAAAATCTTTGGAGAAGATTATAAAGACAATAAAACAAAAAATTTGAAAACCCGAAAATTCACAGGCAAACCCTAAGTTGTTTTAATCATCCCTGTTTCTAGCGCCAAACTGTACGAGTAGAAAATCTGCATAAGCACCCAAGGTACCAGAGCCATCAGATCTACTCGCACATACAGTATTTAGATGAGAATCAATGGTACGAAGACCATAAGAACAACACCGAAGTGATATGAACAGTAGTTAAAGACCATATTCAAATAGTAAAGGCAAAATATAAGAAGACTTTCTGTGTATTACTAATGCTGAGATTACATGAATTAAACCCTAAGGAACCAGAGGAGATTACAAACCTAATCTCTCTCTCGCTACTTAGGCTCAACCAAACAAGAATCCAACCCTTACAACATTTTCCAAGCTCGCTTTATATAGGCCGAGCTTGGGTGGTTTACAGCTAATAAAGACAAAAGACTCAATCGTGGTGGTGTCAGTCTCTGTCGAGTAAGGCGGTTTACGCTCCGAGGCTGAATCCCGAGCTTCGGTCCTTTGACGTAGTCCGAATCCTTTCCTCTCCGAGTCCTTACTTCGCTCAAGTGTAGCTTCTCTTCCTTTATCGGTCCGAATCATCGCTGCTTAATCCCTTTGGTGTGTTATTCCTTCTTGGATGCGAGACACGTGGTCCGAGGGGTTTTTACTCCCTACACATTGACACACAGGTTTTGAAACTACCAACACACACAAATAGAACACATCTAAACAAGACTGCAATCCAGATATATTATAAAGCAATAAAATGCAGAAAACACCCGAATCACCAATTTCAGTACTAAGAATTGTTAATATCAAAATCAAGCTAGGAACAAACCAAATAACAAAAAACCCAATCATCAACTCAAACAAAAAATTCAAAATCAAACTAGGGTTAGGGTAGAGTAGCAAAACCATCAGAAATCAAAATTAGGCAAATACCCAACCTAATTTCAGATTCATCAAACCATCAGACAAATCAAATTAGGCAAATACACAACCTAATTTCAGTTTCAGATTTATACTCAGTTAAACCTAATTTCTTCAAATGGCAGCAGATAACAGCAGCAACAACAGTACCTACACAAAAACAAGAAACCATCAATCTAAAGAAATTAAACCCAATAACTTACAGAAGGAATATAAACCCTAACTTCAAAAATCCAAACTTTAAAAACCCTAATCTACCAAAGGAGCAAAACAACTAACTTACACGATGTTTACTAGTTTCACTTCTCTTCTCTTCTCTTTCGAACCAGCAAAATCAAAAGCTTCACCTAACCCTTTTTCACGGCAGCAGAGAAAAAAAAAGTAGAAGGAAAGAAGAAAATGAAATGAAATACGCTGATAGAGAATATATCCCGATAATCCTTATGGGGTGCAATAAACCCCAAAGGTATAATGAAAACCTAGCTGTTGGGTGTGATAATAACAAAAAGTGTTACCGTGCGCACACACGGTTCACACACTTAAACCCAAACTGTTGCCAAGTAGTAACATCAGGTCAACAGTTGCGTACCTAGCAACATCAAGCTCGTCATTGCTAAATTTTAGCAACATACCAAATACAGTTGCGATGTCGCAACTGCTACATTGCCGTTGCTAATTTTTGTTGCATTATGCCATATATGGTGTAGTGTATCATCGAAGTCAACACCTTTTCTCTGCCCATTACCCTTCACAACTAAGCGTGCTTTGAACCTTGGTTGTGAGCTATTCTCTTCAAACTTCTTTCTGTAGACCCATTTGTTCTTCAGAACTTTCTTTCCCTTTAACCTCTCGACATACTCATAAGTGTCATTCTCATCTAAAGAAGTCACTTCTTCTCGCATGGATATCTGCCACTTCTCACTGTCGGGTACACTAAGAGCCTCTTCGTAAGACTCAGGTTCACCTGCATCTGTGAGTAACACATACTCATGTGGTTTGTACCTTGTTGATGGCGCTCTGGGTCTGCTGGATCTTCTTACTTCAGCAGTTGGAACTTGTTGCACTTCCTGTTCACCAATATCACCCACTGGAACGTCTTCCTGAGCTTCATCTTCCTGAATATGCTCTTCTTCTGCATTACCATCAACACCCACATCTTCAGCTTATTCCGGAGTAAGAACAACTGGATTTGGATCCAACCTCGTATCTAATTGAAGCTTTGGCTCGTCATTCTTCTCAAAGTCTTCAATAGTCTGATCTTCAAGAAATACTACATCTCTGCTTCTGATGAGCTTCTTGTCAACTGGATCCCACAACCTGTACCCAAACTTCTCATTCCCATAACCTAGGAATATACACTGCTTCGCTTTGTCATCAAGCTTTGATCTCTGATCCTTTGGGATATGAACAAAGGCCCTGCAACCAAACACTCTCAAATGATCATATGTTGGTTCTTTGTCTCTCCATACCTTCTCTGCTACTTCTCCATCTAGCGGTCTCGAAGGAGATCGATTGATCAAATACACAGCAGTATTCATTGCTTCACCCCAAAAATGCTTCTGCAACTTGGAATGAGATAGCATGCACCTAACTCTCTCAAGAATTGTGCGGTTCATCCTCTCAGCAACACCATTTTGTTGTGGAGTCTTCGGAACTGATTGTTCATGACGTATACCTGCACTCTTGCAATATGCTTCAAGTGACCCAATATATTCTCCCCCGTTATCAGAACGAAGGCACTTCAAGGTTCTTCCTGTCTCTCTTTCCACCATGCTGTGAAAAGTCTTGAACACGGAAACAACATCATCTTTGGCTTTGATTGCATAAGCCCAAACCTTCCTTGAAGCATCATCTATAAAAGTCACAAAATAAACAGCACAACCAAGTGTTTTGACCCTCAAAGGTCCACAAACGTCAGAATGAACAAGATCCAAAATACTAGTATCACGCTTAGGTAAAGCCTTATGAAAAGAAACTCTTGTTTGTTTACCAACCAAACAATGAGTGCACTTACCCAATTGTATACCTTTCACATTCGGCAAAACTTGTCTTTTGGTGAGAATTTGAATTCCCTTCTCACTAAGATGACTAAGTCTTCTATGCCACAGCTCGGAGGTTGAATCTTTATCAATAGCATTCAACTCACCTTTCATGAGCTTCACATGGGTTAAATATAACGTGCCAATCTTCTTGCCTCTTGCAATAATCATGGAGCCCTTGGTGAGCTTCCATTTCCCATCACCTATGTGATTTGTGTACCCTTCATCATCTAGCACCCCTGGTGACATAAGATTCAACCGAAGATCTGGTACATGTCGCACGTTTTTGAGAACTAATGTGCAGCCAACACTAGTCTCAACTTTCACATCACCCATTCCCACAATTTTAGAAACACCAATGTTTCCCATTCTGACTGACCCATAATCACCAGCCCTGTAGGAAGTAAACACATATGCTCGAGGAGTGGCGTGGTAGGATGCACCTGAATCTACCACCCATTCTGAATCGGAACCTGCAGAACTAACACATACATCATCACAATCAGAGAATAAAATGATATCACCATCGTCTGTTGCTACAGCTGCGACATCATTGTCTTGCTTGACATTTCTATTCCCTTTCTTTTGTTCTTGCTTCGGCTTCCTGCATTCATTTTTAAAATGACCCGCTGTGTGACAGTTCAAACACACAACCTCACTTCTGGACTTCGATTTACCCCTTGACTTGCTACGGCCAAATGGTTTCTTGTATCTCTTCTTCTTTCTCCCCCGGTTCTCTGTAACTAGAGCCTTTGAATGAGATGAGTCGGATGATCTTCTTCTAACCTCATATGTCAACAAAGCATTTGTTACGATACCCATAGTCAACTTCCCATTTGGAGCAGAATTACTAAGAGACACCCTCAATGTTTCAAAGCTACTTGACAAGTATTTAACAACGAGTAAGCTTGAATCTCATCACTGATTTCCAAGTCCATAGATGTAAGCTGGTTCATGATGCCCTTCATTTCATTCAAATGAATCGCCATTGAACTTCCTTCCTTGTACTTCAATGTTCCAAGCCTCCCAAATAGAAGAGCTTTTGCACAAGGAGATTTCTGGTCATACAACTCCCCTAGTTTCGTCCACAAAGAATGTGCCAGTGTCTCACTAGCCACATGGTGAAAAATAGTATCATCAATCCATTGTCGGATAAAACCAACAGCTTTACGATTATTAACACGCCAGGTCTCGTCATCCGTGCTGTCAGGCTTCACTCCATTATTCTCTATACACCCATAGAGATCCTTGCAATATAACAAGTCTTCCATCTTCGCCTTCCATATTACGTAGTTGTCACCGGTTAAACAAACCATTCTACTACTACTACTATTGCCTTCCATAATTGCACACGGTTATCCCGACCCAATGCTCTGATACCACTTGTTGGGGGAGACCTGCCAAATCCGAGACTCTGCGCACAATATGGATGCAACACAAAATGCGGAAATAATCAATGGAACGACGAAACAAAGACAAATATGCGACACCGGATTTAACGTGGAAAACCACCTCAATGAGAGGAGTAAAAACCACGGGGCAAACTTCCACTATGAATCAATGGGATACACAACAACAACCTCAAGTGCAATATACAATTTGCACTTGGCTAACTATGCCCTAACTCACCACAAATGGTGGATCAACAATACTCACCAATACAATGGTGGATACACTAATTCCTTTACCCAATAGGTAAGATTCAACAAACAATCAACAATAGCAAGTGTAGAGATACTTACTACTAGGGTTTGAACAAACCCTAGAAATTTCCCCTTTGTAGATATGAAGAAATTGATGAATTACTACCCACCAATTGAACCAATAAGACCTTAGACAAGAACCCTTTTTTTCCTTCTTCAAAACCCACAAAGAATCATCACCCAAGACAAGCTCTAAAGGTGGCTGCTCACTTTTCTCTCTAACTCACTCTTTCCCTTTCTTTTCACGAACAGGAGGATATGAGAAAAACTTCTCCTGTATGTTTCTTAAAACATACTACAGCAACACTAACTCCAGCTCCCTTAAGATGCTAAGGGACACCACATTGAAGGGCCGTATGGAGTGACTAGGCCCAACACTTAAGACAGTTTAGGTCCAGTTTGTGTTTTACTTAACATGTCGATGAGTTGAGCATGAGCAGAAGTTAGAGTGTTAGGGTCTTCACAATCGAGGAACCCTAATATCTGATTTAAGGTTTCACCACTTGCTCCAGAAGCTAGTAAACCTAGAGCAATGTCGATTGAGAACGGAGAGAATGCAAAATTCTTGTTCTTCGACTCGATTAACCAGACATGCTTGGCTAGTTTCATGGAAGGATTGACGCTCTTTGAAGGATTGTCTTCTCTTGAAACACGATCGTGGGTTTCACTGGGGGCTGTGGAAGGATTGTGGCTCTTTGAAGGACGGTCTTTTCTTGAAACACGATGGGTTTTACTGCCTCCCTAAATTTGGCCCCATGAGTGAGTATTTGGCCCCATGAAATAAATTAGAATAAGTTAAAATAGGGACATTTTAAGACAAACCCCTTAGCCAAAAAAAAATCGGTGGATACAATGTCATTTGTTTACCGATTTTATTTTAAGTATTCATTCCTGAAAACGACAGCAACAATCGGTCGTTAAATGGTCCATAAACGACCGATTGTTGCTGTCATTTTTCATATCTGGAAAACGACTCGCATAATTGGTCGTTAATTGGTCCATCATCGACCGATTGTTGCTGTCATTTTTCAGGAATGAAAAACGACTGACATAATCGGTCGTTAAATGGGCTAATAACTACCGATTTGAACCAATTAAGCAAATTCAGAAAAACCCAATACCAAATTTGTATAAACCATTAGAGGGTTGATTTCATGATGATTTGGAATTGCTACCGGTAAATCTGTAATGGGCTCCATTAGCACCACCATCACTACCACTTCCATCGTCCCTTTAATGTCCCCTAGCATCTCTAAGAGAACTGAAACCTTTGTGAAATTGAAGAATTTTTATGACTAAGGTGCTCATCGTTGTCACTGATTCATTTTCTGTTTCTCTTATTCGTTTAAAGAAAAATTCGGTAACTTCATCACCCTTACTCTTGATGTACCCAAGAATCCAGTTCCAATTTCATAGTAAAGCAAATAGAATTTATAGAATCCAGTTTAAGGTGATCTGTTGCTTTCGTTCTTCTACTTTTTCTTGTTATATCAGCAAAATTGATCTTCTTATTAAACTCCCACTGTGGTATTTCAGATTATTGTAAGGGAATTTGGAACATGATGATTTTCAGGTGCTGTATTTATCCTTGATTTTCAATGTTCAGACCCGGTGTATTTAACATCGCCTCCTCCTTTAGAGTGGCAGACTGTGGTATTCAATTTTCTTGCTGTTTTTGATACTGATTTTGTAATGATTTATGGATTCCTAAAAATGGAATTGATGGGATTGTTGATTGAATGAAGAAGAAAGAAGAAGAAGAAGAATCGGCCAATACACATAAAATTATGGGCCGATTTTTAGTTGGATTTGGACATCTCATAACACTCTTTAGTGGATGGATTTAAAATCTATGGGGCCAAATACTCACTCATGGGGCCAAATTTAGGGAGGTTTTACTGGAGCTTGGATAGAATACTTCATCATCATGATCCATGCGCATGATCAAAAACAAATTCTGATACTTTGAAAACCTAGAGCAAGTAAATAAACTTGACGGAGATTGGTAAGACGAAGAGAACAATTTGAAAGAAGCCCCCAGAATTCTTATTTATAGTATGCGGTGTAGAACTAATTATAAAGGAAACAGGAAGAAAACAATTTTGTGAAAAACCGAATTTCCTATTTATGGCTCCCGTACACCAATATTACTAATGGCACCCGTTGATCTTTGTACACTTTAATTTTGTCATCCTACATTCCTACTGCAGTACTGCCTCAAAACTAATAAATATACCTCTGGCCCGGACACATTATAAAGAGACCGACCATATGTCAGTATCACATGAACGTAGGATTTGATACTTTTTTTTTTTTTTTTTTTTTGAGGTTTGTTTTATTCATGGTCTCATGGAGATGTAGATAAATTGATTCAACTGGATAATAACAGTTTGCTTCAATTTGTTAAGGTTCACTTACAGAAAGTGATGTAGCTTAAATTTGACGAGAGTAATTTGTCAAATTTCAAATTTAAGGTTCTGACGCCACATCATTAGCAGAGCAATTAGTAATCTCGTCTGATGTAGCTGTGTCGTGGCGCACCAACCACAGATCTTAGATCTTCGGGATGGAAAAGGACCAATAAAAGACGTATCTTTATATTTTCTACTGTAATATGAGCAGTTACATTTTTAGTTTCTCTTAATCATCAGCTAACCAACAAACAGATGAACTTTGTAAAGACTTGGACATTTTTTGGCAGCCATGAAATGAAGACATTTGTTTACTTAATTAGTTTCAAGCATCTAAAGAGTAAAAGAGAATCGGGTTCATCAATAAGAAGGAAAACCATGCTGTGAGGAGACGTAGGGAGATAAAGCTAGCTTTGGGAGTTGAAGAAATAGTAGAAAGGGAAGATTAATTAAACGCCCCTAAAAATTCACCCCTTCACAATCACCCCTCCCTATTTTTATAATCACCCTTCGTTTTTTAAGCTTATAACATTATTATAATACCCTCACTATAAGTGTACCCAATTAATACTTATTAATTCAGTTTTTTTTCAGCCTCCACCGTCAACACAACCTCCACCACCACAAACACAACCTCCGCCACCAAAACCACCACCGAATTACCTTCTACCACCACCTCACCACCACTACCACCATCATCTCATCGCTGCCACGACGACGCCACAATCATCTCTGCCACCACCAATGCGCCATCGTCATTTCTATTGCCACCACCAACACAACCTCCACCACCCCAACCACCCCAACCACCTTCTACAACCACCTCCGCCACCACCACTTCCGCACTACCAACACCTCCTACCACCACCACTACCACCATTATACTGCCGCCACCATTATACCACCGCCACCACCACCAAACCATCTCCACCACCACTTCCACCACCAGTAAAAACTTAGTGTCAAGTTGGCAACTTGACACAAAACGGATGTAAAGTTGGCAACTTGAAACAAAGTGCAGTGTAAAGTTGGCAACTTCACACAAAAAGTTGCTAGACACGAGAATTCATAGACTTTGATTTTGTGTAAAGTTGGCAACTTTACACAAAAATTGCTAGACAGGAGAATTCCTAGACTGTGATTTTGTGTAAAGTTGGCAACTTTACACA
>JAJJMA010314077.1:0-13130 GCA_023529015.1 Papaver nudicaule
TGAAATGAAATCCATGAGATCTGTTTAACAACTTATGATCTTTAACACCAAATACTTCTGATGCACATCCTAATCCAGCTTGGCAGTTCAACATTGATGAAGTGGATGTTGCAAAGGTCATGGTTAATGATCTGCGAGTGCCTAAGAAAGAGTATTCTCCACCACAATGATAACCTCACTAAATTACCTTGAAGTAGTGAAGCAGAATACGAAGGCAGTGTTTTATTCTACTTACACGGGTTTTATCAGGATCGGGAGGTTCAAGTGGGGGGTCAGTATTTCCTTGACAGGTTTTCAGTTTGTTTGGTTTGTTGGTTTTTTGGGGTTAGGTTTGATGTGTATCATGTGTCCGTCTACAATCAGTTTATCGTATGAATCAACTACGGTGGCTTCAGAAACTTTACTTTGCTTCCAAGATCTGGTCTTTGGTTATTGGATTTCGTTGTTTTGGTTACCCTTTGGGTTAGAACGTACTGATCTTTTGGATCAGTCGTTTGGTTTATTCAGACCATTCTTGTGGATGGTCATGTAGTCTTCTTTCACAGATGGCTAGACACACTTAGAGTTGCTCTTTTTTTACTAAAGTTTGGACTATGGTGCTCTTTCTGTCTCATCGGATCACTGATTCTACTCTTGACACTACTTATGGCATATAGAAGTGTATCACTTTGGTTACCTGGTTTTTTGGGTTCTACTTTTGGTATTATATGGTATCCAATTACTTATGTTGTACTCCTATATGATCAATAAAGCAAACTTGAAAAACACAGGTATTGTTTTTCTCTTGGAGTTTTATGATCATTAAATTTCAAAACTAATATTAAAGAAAGAACTCAGCAATTGCATCGGCCTTTGGCTATCGATTATTGCTCTGTGTAGAGGTGTAAAGTGTGCCATGCCAGCACGTTAATGGCACAGCACAGCACGCTAAAATTTGGGCACAGCACAGCACGGCACGCGACAAAGCACAGCACAGGCACATCACGCTAGCTTAGTGTGCTGTGCCGTGCTTGACTAATCGGCAGCACGGCACAGTACATCACGCGACACGAACAAGCACGCGGCACAGCACAACACGCGATAAAGCACAGCACAGCACGTGGCACGGCTAAGCACGGCACAGTGCACTACATTACATGTGTATTTCACACAAAAATGAAATCTACCTAGTTATTACCATTATGTTTTTGTTATTTTGATTAAATTTATGACAATACATAATATCTAATTTTATTAAGTGATAAAAAAAATATTTAGAAATGTAATTGATGTTGTAAATGTGTCTATTTGACGTTCATTTGATAGAAAACAAATAACGATACAATTGTTATCACATAAAATTCAACTTATGTTTTTTTTGTTAATAAAGTTGTATATTATGCAATATATAATGTTAAATACACACTTTTACTTAATTTTTTCAAAATTTTTTTTAATTATTTAGATAATTTATAAGCTTATAAGTTATTTAAATATTTAAAAAACATTTTTTTAGGATGACGTAAATTTAGTGTGCTAGCACAGCACGGCACGGCACAGCACGCTTATTCGTGTGCCATGCCCGTGTGTCATGCCGTGCTTTGCTTTTGGCTAAAAAAGCACAGCACGACACTGCACGTTAAAATTGTTGGCACAGCACAGCACGGCACATGGCACGTAAAAGCACGCCTTCGTGTGCCATGTGCCGTGCCGTGCCGGCACGTTTTACACCTCTAGCTCTGTGCATCAGCAATATCGTGGATTATTAGCTGTAACCAACTAATCGTCTATTAGATGCTTTAATTGGTACTCTAATTATATTTCGCGTGGGGTTAGTATGCTTTATCACTGCTTTCTTGTGGTGCTGCGGATGGGAAGGAATCAAAATTGGATGCTAAAGATTGATTATAAAACGACTCGATGACAAGACTCGCTGTAAAGAATTAGTATACTAATTAAAGTAGCCCTTAGTAATTAATTTATTGGTATTTGGTTAGTGCTCTTAATCACTGAATGAATCATGTCTCTATAGATAACATGCTTTCCCTGCACATTCATACCTTCATCTCAAGAAAGCAAAAAAAAAATTGCTAAATTTTTTTTAAAGTTCTTCCTTATCATACCAACGAAATAGACCAGCTTTGAGTGACACCCTAAAATAATGTAAACAGGATAGCAAAAGTTATTAACCCTTTTTTCTATGAATGGTCACCTAACTTGTCTAATTTGCTTCTAACTAGCTAGAACCATGTGTTGTTCTCTCTATCAAATTCATCATGCCTGTTGCCTTCAAATAGAGTCTATAGAGATTTCTGCATTGCGTCCATGCTTATTAATTCTGCTGATTGTGAACTTTAGATTCCTGTATGAAAAATGCCAGTTCAGTTTCATTTTCGTCGACTGTTTGGAGCAGACATAACAAAGACACGTCTAAAACCAAAAAAACAAAAAAAGTAAGTCCTAGAAAAGTTGGGTGTCAAGTGGTATTTGAGAAGCCAATAAATTCATTGATATCATTGATTGACTTGGTGAGTTAGAAAAGACTTGGTATTTAGATGTTAGGGTATTTTGGTAATCTGTCAACACAAGGGCTAAGCTAATATAGCTCAAGGGCTATAACTCCGGTTCATTTTATTCCACAATTCCTAGTTCACTTCTACACACTTTCAGATTCCTCTCTCTTAAAACACTATCATCTTCATTTCTTCATTGTTTTCTATCTGCTTGATCCATAATGGCCTTGGAAACAATTCTTGCTAATGGTGTTACTGAAATCATTAAGAAGATACTTCCTGTTATCACTCAACAGATTACTCTGGCATGGGGTGTGAAAGACGACTTAAGAAAGCTCAAGGAAACCTTGGAGTCGATTCAAGCTCTAATTACATCTGCCGAGGCAAAACAAGTACATGATGCCGATGTGAGACTTTGGATGAGAAGGCTTAAAGATGTGGTTTATGATGCAGACGACGTTATGGACGAGTTCTCGTACCAAACCATGCGTCGTCATGCATCGGGAAGCCAAGTTAAACACAACTTGCGAGATCTTGTTTCATCCTCCAACCCACTTTTGTTTCAATTCAAGATGGCTCGTAAAATTCGAGCCCTCAACGATAAGTTAGATAAAATTCACAAAGACAGTGATAGGTATCGGTTGCAAAATACTATTGTTACCCAAGACAATCCGACTAGGGTTTTTCGAAACAACCGATTAACCTCATCTGTTGGTGGTACTGATTCACTATTTTTAGGCAGGGAGGATGCAAAATTAGACATACTAAAGATACTGAACGACATGTCATCACCATCCATATCGACATCATCATCTGAGATTTCTTCTCCAGCACAGAATATATCCACTTTATCTATTGTGGGTATGGGAGGAATGGGTAAGACAACGATAGCCCAAATGGTCTACAATGATTACTCCGTAGAGAGAAACTTTGAGACAAAAGCTTGGGTCTGTGTCTCTGAACCTTTTGATATCTATAAAATTATAAGAGATGTCATCGAATCCATTACTGGAAGGAAATATGAGGATCCATCAAATGTCGATTTACTGGCAAAACAAGTCAAGGAAAAATTGATGGGTAAAAAGTATTTGCTTGTGCTTGACGATTTGTGGAATGAGAATTCTACATATTGGGAAAATCTGAAGAGTTACCTAAGCTATGGCGGCATCGGCAGCAAGATATTAGTCACTACACGCAGTCAAAAAGTTGCATCTGTTGTTGGCGGTATAATTCATCATCTTGAAAAGCTAACAGATGATGCTTGTTGGTCCATAATTGAGAAGAAAGTACTGTCTCAGGGCGGAACAGTATTGACTGATCCAGAAATGATAGCTATTGGCAAGGATATAGCAGAAAAATGTGATGGTCTACCCCTTGCAGCCAACTTACTTGGAAGTTCCATGTGGTCGAAAAGAGAGAAAAGTCATTGGCAGTCAATCGTAGATAACATTGATCGTTTGCGAGGTACATCTGAACATACAAATGTCATTTCAATCTTAAAACTGAGCTATGATAATTTATCTTCTTCTTTGAAACAATGTTTTGCATATTGCTGTATTTTCCCAAAAGACTGGGAAATAAATAGAGAAATGTTAATTCAATTATGGATGGCAGAAGGATTTCTTTTGCCATCTAATGGAGGAGACAATATGTCTCTTGAAGATCTAGGAAATGAATATTTTGAGTATTTGGTGTGGAGTTCGTTCTTCCAAGATGTGAAGAGGGATAAAGAATTGGGTGACATTGAGACATGTAAGATGCATGATTTGTTGCATGATCTTGCATCAAGTGTTCTAGATTGTAATGAAGTTGGAATCGCAAAGGTAGGAGATGGAAAAGACGAAGTTTCACAAGTTCGTCGTTTACAACTGCAATTTGATAAAGAACGAAGTCTGGCATTTCCAAAAGTTTTATCGACGAAGTTGCGAACTATTATTGCTCTTAAACCAGAGGGTGTTTTAGATATTAATTCTTTGTTTCGTTATCGGCGCCTACGAATATTATGTCCGCTCAATGACTGGGATAGATGCTCACTCTCTTATGGGTTCCAGTTTTGCCTGGTTGTGCGCAAATTATGTTTTGCTTCTTCAATTTCTAAGCTGAAGCATCTAAGGTACCTTGACCTCTCTTGGTGCAAATTATCTTCTGAGGTGTCTTTAAATCATTCTTACAATCTGCAAACACTTATACTGCATGGATGCAAAAACGTTCCCAGTTCGCTTCTTAGTAAAATTGGGTCTTTGCAGAATCTGAGGTATCTTGATATCTCGCATACGGATATTGAAGTTATACCTGAAGATATTGGGTTATTAGAACATCTAAGTTACCTTGATCTTTCAGGTACAGAAATCTCAAAATTACCAGATTCAATCACTTGTCTCAGCAATTTAAATACGTTGAAGTTTTCTTTATGTCAGAAGTTAGATGCCTTACCTAGAGAGCTAGGAGCACTGACACGATTAAGGTGTCTTGATTTGACTTATACTTCCATCAAAGTATTGCCTGAATCATGCCTCAACAACCTCTGCAATCTGGAGATGGTGAGACTAGGAGATAAGTGTGAACTTCCCCAAGAAATTAAGAATTGGCCGAAATTGAGAGTTTTTACCCATGAAAGAGAAGATGGTGTAATGCCAAGAGGTATAGAAAGGCTCAGTTTTCTTGAAACATTAAATTCTTACATGGTTAGAGATGAAAATAATATCTGCGGTAGTAATGGTAGCAGTGGCGTTGAAGAGTTGGGAGGCTTAAACTCCCTTGAGGTTTTACGTATCCGTAATCCGGAGAATGTGAAAGGTGGAAAACAAGGAGCGGAAAGAGCAAAGTTAAAGGACAAGCAACACCTTCGAAAATTGGATCTGCGTTGGGGTTCCAGAACTGGTGTTGATGATGATGAGCAAGTGCGAAATAGTAGAATTGTGATGGATAGTAGGGTCTTGGAGGGTCTCCAGCCTCACTCGAATCTAAAGAAATTGAGAATAGAAGACTTCTCAGGTGTAAACCTGCCGAAGTGGATGGGTTCATCTTATTGCCTTCCAAATTTGGTCGGATTAGATTTAAGAGATTGCCACAGCTGTGAGAAGCTTCCAGCGCTGGGTATGCTCCCATTTCTTAGGGATCTTAAGATTCGTGGAATGAAATCAATCAAGTGTCTGGGTGAAGAATTTTATTGTCAACAAGAAGCAGAAGAAGGAATCAGTAGTAGTGCAAGTGATCCTTCTTCAAAGAGATCCTCATTTTTTCCTTCGTTAGTCTATCTGGAAATTAATTTGGAAAGCTTAGAAGAATGGCTTGCTCCTCCTCTCTCGTCATCGTCTTCTTGTTTCCCTTCCCTTGAGAAGCTGAGTATCTTTTACTATCCAGGATTAAGAACCACACCGATCGCTTGGTTTTCTTCTATCAAGAAATTGGAATTATGTGGTACAGATGAAAATGCAGTGAACTCTTTATTGAATAGAGGAGGAGATGGATGTCTGACCTCTCTCACATCCATCGAAATATGGGATTCTCCGGATCTAGTGTATTTACCACCACTGGGCGTCCAACACAATACTATTCCTCTTCTTCAGAAACTAGCGATTAGCCACTGCTCCAATTTTCAAGGTTTCCGTGATAATGATAATCTAAACAACTACATCAATTCTTTTCGCTCACTGTGGTTAGAAGATTGTCCTGTCTTGACGTCTCTACCAGATTTACGATTATGGACTTCTCTCCGGAAATTGACTATCTGGAAATGCGACAAATTGAAGGAGTCAATACCCTATGATCTTAAGAAGTCCCTCACGTTTCTTGAAGATCTAAGAGTTGATTTCATTCAGAGAGATGAGGGTGGTCCCGATGTATCTTATGCATTTCAGTTAAGTAATTTGATGGAGAAGGAGTAGATCTACTTGCTACAGTAATGCATATCTTCCAACATTATCAGCAGGTCTCTTCTCTCTCTTGCGCACATACTTTGAGATCTTCTTTCGTAGTAGCCTATTTGCTTTATAAATTGCAATGTTTCATTTTCAAATTCCGATATATTGAGATTAGATTTTCTTCTCTTTGAAGAGTGCACGGACCACGGTATTGTCTTTCTAAAATAATTTGAACATTTTTTTTTTGACAATACAAAGGTTAGATTTTATTAAAAAGATAAGAAAAAATACTAACAGAAATGCGTCAAAGCGCCACAAGAGAAGGCTAATAGCCAACTCGAAATCAAGCTACCAAAGCAAAAGACAAACATAAAAGCAAACTACAAGAGTACAGAAGCAATCAGTCACAAGCATATCACAATCCGCAGGTCTAAAGACTAAGACTCTTCGTATTTCTTCTTGGGTTTTGGAGTTCTTTTCCCTCTCCCCAACTGTTCCTCCCTAGGACTTAAGTTCTTGACTTTAGGAGGATGCAAAACATCAGCAATTCTTCCTAAAAGATTGTTTACCTCATTATCTTTGCCTTCATTCGGAATATCAAGCTTGGAGGTGAACAACAAAAGTTTCTCCAAGTTTTGCTGCCTGGTCATTGTTTTATATTTAGAGACCTCTTCTAATGGCTTCAATTTCTCAACAGCCATCACCTCAACATCAGTTTCATACTCTGATTCCTCCATTGCATCATCACCTTCATCCTGTCCCTTTTGAGTTTGATCTTCTTCTTGAATTGGTTTTCCAATTACTGCCGACAAGGAGTTGCTCTCTTCTCCATTGAAAGAGTCATCTGTCTCTTCGATCCTAGGACCCAAGTTTTCATCTCCTTTGTCTGTAGTCTCTCCAGCCACATAAGTATCAAGGCCACTCAAGTTATCCCCATCAGTTGAGACAACTTCTCTGGTCCCATGTACCTCGTGAAAGTTTGCAACTTCCGAAGCCGAAAACAAAGAAGTGAATGGGCTCAAATGACTAGTTGGAACTTCACTCGGCTTGTTTTGCTTCTTTTTGTTTTTCCTTGAGGAGTACACAGTCCAAGCAGCATCAGTAGGTTGCCCCAATTCCTTTGTAGCCACCTCCAATCTTGGTATCATTTCAATAAGATGAGGATTCACCTGCTCGTTTTGAGTATCCTCCCTTGTCTCATTTGCCTGGACAAAAGAGTTCTCATCTGAAGTAGGGGGAATTACTTCTTGATTAAGGTCTCCACTAACCTTAGAAGACGCAACTTCCAAAGCTACACCAGACATTGGCAAAACATCAACATCTTTGGGTACTTCCTTGCTCTTTTTAGGAACCCAAATTCTCTTCACTTTAGGACATTGGTTCCTTGAATGACCAAAAGTAGCACATGAAACACATCTTGGAGGTTTCCCAGAGAACTCTACATGGACAGTGAACTCTTTCCCACCAAAGGAGATATGAATAAAATCAGGATATTCAAAATCTACCTCTATCTCTAAACAGACCCTTGCATAACTCATCCTCGTTCTAGCTAAGGTGTGCTTGTCTGCAAGAAGAGGAATGCCCAATGCGCTAGCAATCATACCAATACCTTTTGCATTCCACAAATGAAGAGGAATTTTCCTCAAATTTAGCCAAATTGGAATAGACTTCATCTCTTCAATTGATTCCTCGACAAATAAATGCCATGGTCTAACCATAAACAATTTACCTGACAGAAACATTGAACCATGTTCTAGTGCAGAAACCCTATCTTCTTCCAAATCAAAAATAAAAATTGATTCACTATTCATAGTCAATCTAAAATGACCTTTCAGATTCCACACTTTCTTCAAAGCAATTTCAACATCAGGGAACCCAATTCTACGACCCACAAAATACCCAACTAAGCTTTTCTCACAAACCCTAATTTCTTCTTCAAAATCAGATGGAGAAATGATAAGCTTTTTACCTTCGCTGATTTTGGGTTTGTAGTAAGGAAGCTTGCTCACAGACAGGTCTTCTTTCTCCTTCAAGAAAAGAGATTTCCAAACCTTTCCCCCGTTCTTAACTGTAGAAGCTTCAGTAGAACAACCAATAGGGTTTTCATTAGATGAAATCCCTTTCGTGATTCACCAAGAGGTGGAAAATCTTCAGCAACTCTGTTATCTGGACGATTTGGTGAAGAAGAGTGAAAAGAGTGAGGAGAAACCTCTCCAGCCATGGCTGGAAAGGTAGAGAAGAAAGGGGATTCGAAACCCTAGAAAATCGCCAGTCAACGCTGGCTGTCTCTAGTCAAGATATCTGACAATCCCTGCAACTTGTAATAATTGGCCCATGTTCATTTTCCTGGACATTGGTCAGTTCTCCTTAGAATCAGAACTTTTCTAGCTCAAGCTCACAAAATTGTGGTTCTTCTGTTCTTTCCCCTTCTTGAATACGTATCGGACTTCACAATGATCCAAACTTCCAGAATTCGACATGACTGCCTCGTCATTAGCAGCTTGGGTGAGCCTGAAAGAACGAAATATGAGTAAGACAAGGAAGCGTTAGATAATCCAATATCCAGTTTAGAAAAAAGAACATTCAGAAATACATCGTACATAGGTAAAATCTTGAATGAAAAAGCAGAGATAATTGGAAGAACAAAAGACCTGACAATCTAAACAAAAGAGATTCAGCTTAAGTAAGTGTTTCGAGACCAACCAAACACAAATTGAAATGAAATTTGAATTTCTTTACCAACCAAACTAATGAAAGATAACTGTTTGATACACAAATATCATCTAACCATTCAGAGACTCTAATTTAGGTGCAGTCATATAAAGACACATCAAGAGCAGATCTTCACAACCCTATTAGCAGTTGAATAACATCCCATCCATGCTGAGGGAAACAAGCTTTAATAAGGGCATCTTACTACTAAACTGAAGATCATTCACAAAACACCATTAACATAACACAGTTGAATATTCATTTTCTGACTAAATGCACATTTTACAGGCTAACAGCCGCTTAATTCTCCCACTTTATCAAGCAACATGCTAAGGAGGGATATTGTTATCCTAGAATATAAAGTTACTTGTTGTAAGTTATAACATTATACAGGACAAATAGACCAAAATCTCCATCAGACTGTGCAGGAGTTAGAAACTCACTGTGATGGATTTGGACAGGTTGACCATAATACCACAATCTCCATTAGACAGTGTAGGGGAGTTAGATGCTCACTGTGATGGCATTGGACAAGTTGACCAAAGTACCCATATTTACAATCTACAGTAATTTATTGGGAACAAAATACTTGTATTGCACAATGGCCAAGTACAAAAGCATGCTACCAGCATACAACGAGAACAGATGAATCACGAATCCAGCACAAGCCCGTTTGGAAGAAACATACATACCTTAAAGTTTCATTTATCACTAACTCTCTAATCTGCTAGAGACATGCTATCTAGAAAAGGGATCTCTCTCTTGATAAATAAATGATGAATATTCTGCAATCAGAGAGAAGAAACAACACATCACATAATGCTTTGCCGTAAGGGAACTGCCAAGATATGGGGATGTAATTTGTTGAATAACATCAAGGCATAAGGCCCAAAACAGACATGTACAATTAAACACAGTTAGCATCAATTAATATTCTGAAATTCTACAAGATCTGAAGTTGCATTCATCTCAATCTACATCAAGGCTTAAGGCCCAAAACAGACATGTACAATTATTACCTTTCCATTGTAGTTGTGTGTTTCGAGCAACTCAAGTAACAGGTGCATGCTATCTCTGACGTGAAACATTTTCGCAGAAAGGTGTTGGTTAATAAACTCCACATCATTGCCAATGAATTAAGATAGTGTGGGGCGAGGAAATGAAGCATTGACCGGCTCAAAGTGCAACTGAAGCATAAAGTTCTCATTTGTCCTGCAATACAAAAATTATACATCTTAATGAAAATTCGAGAAAATACACGCATATGAATGTAAGTGGTAAATTTATCCACATTCCTCTTTAGTACCTTCCATTCAAAAGTTCTTCTTTGGATTGCAAATACTCAGAAGCAGTAAACACATCAGTAGCCATGGCATCCACTTTAAAAAGCATTTATACTCGCAAACTCAGAGGCTTGGACGACAGCAAGTGTAATCCATGGAGGTAAGACAGTAGCTTCCTTATACGGGAAGCTTCCTTATATATAGTTGAAATACCTTTGTTTTCCAAAGAACCAGTTCCTCCTTAAATGCAAGAAATTTGAGATCTTTGCAAATACCAAAGGCAAGCAAATGACTTTGATAACGCAATGACAGGCAACTGCGACATTTTGAGATACCGCGATTGCATTTCAGTAAACCCATTGAAGATGGAAACATAGCACACCAATAATCGAACAGCCTTACTAAATTTCACACCTCAATTTCTTCATATATATATGCTGAAGGGTCGTTTTAGATATCCAATCCTAACATCCGAAAGGCAAAAAAACTTCAGCACACTCTGACCATTTCCAATCCAATGTCCTGAAAGAATGAACTCTGCAGCAAATGCACGGGCTGAAATAGTAATCATTTCCAATATCTTCAATTACTTCATTCCACTTTTTAATATGACGATAAATCTGTGTGACCCTGACCCATTATTTAGCAGCACGTCTTCATCAAAACACTAAATCCGAAGGAATGGTGTGTCCATATGAACATCCATCAAAAATGCGACAATAAAACACGATACCATCAGCAATCAGATACGATACCATCAGCAATCAGATACGATACCATCAGCGATGATCGTCTTACTAGAGATTCTCCTGGGTAATAAAGTGTATTTTTCCGAGTCCGCAAATACCAAGTATGAAATGTCAAAACCCTACTCTCTCTTTCTTCTTCTTCCTCTTTACTGTTATTTCCTTACTTAGTAACAACAAATACAACATGGATCCGACTATTTCTTAGATCTATCAGCCTGGTCTTAAATCCATAAATAAATGATGCCTAAAACCAAATGAATGAAATCTTACACTCAGATCTAGGAAACAGTAAGTGAAAATTGTGATGGTTGTATGAATTAATCTTGTGAGACTTGATTAGATTCCATACCTTGTTGTTTGTTGTACAGATCTGAGCAGCCGACTGGACCTTCAAAGCAGAACGGATATCGAGAACTTTTCAATTTTATAAGCAGAACGGATACGATAAAATCGGGTTGATAACTTGATATTTGTTGTATCTTTCGTATCAGTCCGATATACTACTGAAACCAATTCGTTTTCACGTTTTCGTAGTGTAACGGTTCCGAGATCTTGATTTTTTTTTTTTTTTCTTTTTTGATAATTTGATTGTTTGTTTGTGAGTGTAGTTAGGGACTTTTGGGGTGATTTTTTCCTTCAATGTTGCTTAGTGTCACATCCTCAAACTTGCCGTCTTCAAAATCCTACAACTTACTTAGGGATTGACCCGTCAATACTAGTGGTTCTCGTGAATTAAGCTTCACCCAATAGTACTCAGCCTTATAAGATTGTGCCAACACAATCAGCCTTACCAAACTTAGGGATTGATCCGGCAATATCTGATAACCTCATTTATCTACTGACCGGTATCTAAAAAAATTCTAAAGTTTTGTATGTACTTGCCTTATCAAATACAAGATACTCCAGATTAGGTGTTGATCGAAGCAAACAAACTAGTGCCTTACCAGAGGCCGCTGCAGCATACAGATTCAACTGATATTTTTTTTTCTCGAGGAATTTCTTATTCTTATATAGAGTTTATTTTCATATAGAGTATTTTTATATAGAGGTTTTACTGTAAGACATTCAAGGGTGATAAATTATATTTTGGTTCTTTCAAAGAAAAAGTGAAGACTCATTTCTTGTTGGACAGTGTTTTGCAATGGTATCTTTTAGATTTCACAGTATGCACCCTCATAAACAATGCATCAATTACAAAATAAAATTTATATTAATTACATAATATCTGAAATTTAATTATCGCAAATTTATTAGTGGACACAGAGGGTTTTCGGTACAGAGGATCTGAATTTCAGTGCATATCTATAAATTAAGATATGAAGTTGTAGTACTGGAGCCCTACTCCAACAATGGTGGATGAGAACGTTCAGGAGGAAAACGAAGAGCATGTCAGTGGCTCGTCTCCCAAAGATACTGATTCATTTGGGAATAGGTTGTATGGGAAAAGAAAATATCACGTACACCGCCATGGAAAACTTGCTATGATGAAGTGAAATCTCTTTGTACTTGTAAGATATGCATATGGTATGGTACTTCAACGCTCTTATCAATATCTTGTAGAGAAATCAGTTTCCTGTAACTGTTTTGTTTATATCGAATACCTCCGTTAAGAATCGTTTTTAATTTATTTTTCTTTCAACATCATGTTTTAGCTGTTTTAGCTATTAAGGGCTGCATGAACGTGTAATCTCAATTCATTCTCTTAATTTGTGATTATTAAAAATCATCCATGAAACTAGCTGTGCGTTTTGAGATGAATTTCAATAAATAAATAATATCCTACTCTTAAAACCACGAGTGACGTACAAGTTAGCAATCAGGCATGGGTCTAACTTTTTTCGTGCAAGCAGGTTTAGGATATTATCATGATGTCGGGTAAAGGAGAAATAAAATCTGTCCTTTCGACTAGCCCGCACAACAAGAGAAAAGCTAAATCCACTAGTCCACGGGGATGTCATCACTGACACCTGCTCATAAGTGGTGTAAGTTTAGAACGCGAACTGGAGGTCATCGACGTCGACCACACCAATG
>JAJJMA010314093.1:3335-25547 GCA_023529015.1 Papaver nudicaule
GTGATTGGATGAACTTACCTCTGCATTTCCGCCAAAGAATCTTCCTCCGGTTCTTCTTCCTCTTCGTCACGGTTGTTATTCGATTTTTTCTTTTCTTTCCTCCTCTTGTAAGTAATTGTTGAATCATCTCCTTCTCCGTCGATAGCCATGAATTTAATTCGAAAGAATTTGAGAGTAGTAAGTAAGAATTCGAAAGAATGAAGGATTTTGAGAGAATCGGGTTTGGTTGGTTCAATTTTTTTTTTTTTTGAGAAGTTATGAAGAAGGTGTGGGAAGTTAATGGAGGAGTATGGGGAGTGGGAGTGATTTTTTGTAACTGAAAATTGAGAGGGAGAATTAGTGGGTAGATAATTAGTGGTAATTATAATTTGTAACTGATTAAGATAGATTAATTGTAATTAGCCACCCCTTATAAACTGGGGTGGGATATTTGAAGTAGTGCTCGCCCCTATTAAATTTGGGCTCGCCCCCAAATTTGCCAGGGTTTTTTTTTGTTTTTTTTATAAAATCTCATAAAATTTCATTTATGTTTGATAGAGCAATGCTCTAACATTAACAATATCTAACGTCTAATATTAATCGATTTAAACCGTGGTACTCTTTTCGGTTTTGGGATCAACCAGAACCAAACCGAGAAAGTTGGTTTTCTCAATCTTACAATCGATGATTACCATTAACTCCTCGGTTTGGTTCAATTATAACTGTTAGCTCTTTGGTTCGGTCCGAATTGGTTCGGTTTCACCTTAATCTTATACTCCCTCCGTCTCGATTTAACTGACCGCTTTGACTAAGTCAAATAAATAAGGAGATCAAATGAATTTCCTATTATACCCTTATTAAATATAGAGAGAATAAGTGAATTTCTATTTTTAAATGGGAAATAATAAAGAGAAAAACATATGATTTTATTTTTGAAAACTATAAAAGGTAAAAGAATCTAAATATTATCAAAAAAATATATATTCATTAATTTGTTTCCGATTTATCTAGATATTTTTTAAGGGTATATTTGAAAGTTTGTTGGAAAAATACATATATAATTAGAAGCTGGATACATTTTTGAGACAAATGAAAATAGTAATAAGGTCAGTTAAAATGTGACTGAGGGAGTATCTCTTTTTATTTGATCAGCGAATTAAATTTCTCTTTGCGATCGAAGAAAACCTGTTTTTTTTTATATATAATTTTTCATTAAGATGCATCCTTCAAGTTTGCACGGTTTATTTTAAAATTAATCAACTACCATTCGTTCTGATCGTACCATCCCTTTTCTTTTTTTCTCTCTCCTCTCTAGAGCTCCTCTAAAAACCCAAAAAACTCCCACCACCATTAATCCTTACTGCTCAGATCTAGTCCATTTTGGGCTAGATCTGAGCAGATTTCTTCCATTTTGTTGATAGTTAGTAGTTTAGATTAAGTTTGTTTTAGTTTTTGCTTCTATCTCCATTGCTTTTAGGAGATTTTTATGGTGTTTTTGTGGGTTTTTTGCCCTTTTTGTTTATGTCTTCTCCTTTATGGAGATTCTTTATGTGCTCTCATGGCATTTCTTTGTGATTTTAGTGGAGAATTTAAGTGGAAGTTCAACTATGATAATCAAGATTCAAGACTTTGGGCATATTACTCTCTTTTTATGGGAGCTTCTCTTTCTTTAGAAGAAAATACTCTATCAAAATGGTTGGATTATAATCCAAAAATCATTCCTTCAATCTTTGGGTTGTTTGGTACCCTTGTTGGTGTTTCGTTACTTCTCTTCACGAAATGCTCTTTGTTAGTACCCTTTTATTGTATTTTTAGGTGTCAAAACACAATTCTTGATTTACTAAATTTTAGGTTTCAGAATTGGGATATGGACTCGGTAGGTGAGACCTTGAAGATGAAGACGAAGCTTATCACAAAGAAATCATCTATTCTACATCGACAAAAGGTTAGTAGGAGTTGTGACTTTATATAGAATTACTTCTATTCTGCTTATTATATCTTTCGAAATAGACGGCTACTTTAGTAGTTACTATAGCATATTGAGATTATATATTCTTGTCTACATAACCATGAGTTATGTTGGTATGCTTTCCAAGTATACTAATTTTACAATATATGCATGAGATAGACTCAACACACTTTCCATTGCAATGGTTTTCTTGCAAATCAGTGTAGGAGAATGGTAAATTTAAGGAGTGATACTCTAGAGCGAGTACGATGGATTATAGCTCATGATGTAACCACGTATAAGTACGGAAATTGGCCAGGCTCAAGTACTTCGAGCGGATCCAGTTTAAACCCTAATTTAAGAACAGACAGTTCGCGAACCAGTTCGTGAACAATGGCACCGAATTTTCCTCGTGCGTTCCAAAAGTCATGTTTTGTACGCGTACATGTACGTGAACGAGACATCCGTCTTTTTAGCCTGTATCTCAAGTCCAGACGGTTCGCGTACCGTTTGGTGAATATCTTTGGGATATTTACGCGGGTTTAACAGACTCACGTATCTCTCAGATAGACAAGATCTTTAACGAGTATATCATACGCGGTCTTTTGAACGAATCTTAATGGTTCAATAAGATTTCAGTTGTTCACTCTTGTGTTGAGACCATATCTTGAAGTAATTAATTAATGAGCTAACAAACTGCTTGGTAAAAAATTCTGATTGGTAGCTAAACTCAAAATCTTTGATCATGAAAAGAAATTTGAGAAGAGAAGCTCATTTTCTCTAAAAAAAACTGTGAAAACTCACTCATCTCGTGAGATATATATGTTACGAAAAAGATGATGCTCTTGAAAACTCCACAATAGCATCATATGTTCAATAGATGAGGAGACTTCTAAGAATGGGAAAAGGATAAACACCTTATAAACTACCTCCAACAGACAAAGAGCCTTGGGATGATGATAATGCACCACAGTGTTTTAAGTGTCTTGGATTAGGTCATATAACTCCCGATTGTCCTAACAAAGACTAATGTGGAAAATTAAAGAATTTGATGCTACACTAAACTATGTTCCCAAGAAGGAAAATGTTCAAAACAATAATCTCTTTGCAGTACATCAGGATTGTCCTCCA
Source organism: Papaver nudicaule (assembly GCA_023529015.1). Lineage (NCBI taxonomy): Eukaryota > Viridiplantae > Streptophyta > Magnoliopsida > Ranunculales > Papaveraceae > Papaver > Papaver nudicaule. The sequence goes on from JAJJMA010314093.1 coordinate 6,394, forward strand.
CCAATTCCTAATTAAAAAAATTATCAAAACTGATGAATTTCTAATCTCTTAAAAGCAAGGATTACTTGCTTGCTAAGTTCCTTGAAGAAAAATGTTGTATCCTGGAACAGGAAGAAGAATTAAATAGACAACTTTCTAAAGTAAATTCTCAAGTACGACTTTTATAAAAAGAAAAGAAATGGGACTCAAATCTGATAAACATACTAAACCAAAGTCTTGATGAAAATCAACGACTAATGGCTAAACGTTCCAGCCTGGGAAAGAGGGAATCCTCTCGGACATCTGCAACGTCAAACTCTTGGTCTCCCAAGAATTCTATGCAGGTATAAAGAAGTCAACATCTACTAAAGGTGGCAGGCGTTCTTCAACACACATCTCAATGCATTGAGTGTGTGCAGGAAGGAACATGTCACTGTGACCATGTAAGACCTCATCATCAATGAGCAGTAACTTGATAAGAGAAAAACTCAAAGAAATTTCAAACCAGTACATGTGTGGTTTGAAAAGGGGAAAAAAGGATACCATACCTTTAACATCCTAAAAAAACCAAAAGTGTTAATCACGCTGAAAACCTAAACTCCTCTCTCAACAATTGTCGAGAAATCATAAAAGTTGTGGGAACAAAACTTGATGATATAAGGAGTAACCGGGAAGCAAAGGTGTTGATACAAGGAATTCTTGCGATACCTTAAGAGGTAGTAGAAACAGAAAGAAATTGTTATCCACTTCACCAAGGACTTCAGTGTCCCCCTCTCACTAATCTTTGGAGTATGGCCTCTTATTATTCTAATCCTAGTAATATAAATTGGTACTTCGATTAGGATCTGGTATAACAAGATGACTGCAAATGTGAGGGGGTACATATATCTCTAACGAGATGAGTTTCGCATCTATCTGATTCGATTCTGAATAAAACGGTTCACGAACTGTTTAGAATACTACTACCTATCCAGGGTTTCGATTGATATATATCTTCTAGAAAGGTGGAGATTTTATCTCACGAAAAACTCTTAAGTCCAACCCTTTAAATCTCAATCTTTTGAGGTTCAGTTTGCATCTAAGATGTTTATACCATGTCAAACTCTGGAGGAAACGGAAAAGAAACATATACAGTTGTCTTTCTCAACAAGAGGATTCGTTTTGAGTCTTCTGAAAATTAAACCATCCAAGTTTCTGAACGAAGTGTATCTGCCTCTGTAGAAAATAAAGAAACACATCAAACGGAAATATGGATGAAGTGCCCGAACATCTCAAGCTCCTTGCTGGTAAAATGGCTGAACTCTCTAATCATGTGAATACTAGTTTCAATGATCTCGCCAAGAGAGTCACAACCATTGAAGAACAACTTGAAGCTTTGGTCACATATGAAGCAGATCCAAATGTCAAGTAGGATTCTTCAGGGAGTAGAATAGTTGGTTCCTTATGAGAACTTGTTCTTATACTTTTGCCTATAGAATATAAACTATTTCTAAAAGTAGTTTGCCTTTTCATGCTTTTTAGAGTTTTTCAGCATGTGCTAAATATGATACTGTAAAAAATCTAAGAAATACGATGAATGTTGGAATCCTTTTTATATAAAGAGATTTTTTTTAAACCAATCAAATCAGATGACGCGGCCATGTTCGTTCGAAGATGCCATCAATGTCAGATTCATAATAATCTTATCCACGCTCTGTGCCTTCCTTTGCAATCTATTAGTAGCCCCTGGACGTTTTATAGTTGGGGACTTGATCTTATAGGAAAGATCAATCCTGCGTCTTCTTTACAACATGAGCACATTGTAACAGCGACTGATTATTTCACGAAATGGGTGGAAGCAATTCTACTTAAGAAAACAAAGGGTGTCAATATAGCTCAGTTTATTAGGGAACATATCATCTGTAGGTTTGGAGTTCCTAAACACATCATAACGGATAATGGTTCCCCTTTCGTTAACCAAGATGTAGCGGAGTTACTTCAAGAATATGGTATTCAACATATTTGCTCTACCCCCTATTATCCTAAAGGAAATGGGCAGGCCGAAAGTAGTAACAAGACACTAATACGGATTCTAAGTCGAACTGTTCACGATATCCAACGATCCTGGCATGAAAAACTTCCCATGGTATTATAAGCGTATAGGATTTCTCCAAAAAGTTCTAGGGGAGCTTCTCCATACTCGCTGGTGTCCGGTACCGATGCCATTATCCCAGCCGAAATTAAAGTTCCTTCAGCACGCATTGCCATGGCTAGAGGGGTCTACACCGATGTTTCTAGTTATCGATTTGCGGAATTGGATACTGTTGAAGATAGACGCACGAAGGCGGAGGTCCATATGGAAGCTTATAGGAAAAGAATTTCTAGAGCATATGATAAAGCAGTGAAACCAATAGTCTTCCAAGTTGGGGACTTGGTATTGAAGACGGCTAAACACATCCAACAAGATATGTCAGCCCCAAAGTTTTCGGCTAATTTGGACAGGCCGTACGTGGTAGCTAAGGCAGCACATAGTGGATACAAGAAAATTGCTACCGTGGATGGAAAGCCCGAAGGGACGGTAATCAATGGAAATTGGCTCAAACCTAATTACGTATGATTTGTTGTATAGGTTATTTCTTTGTAGTGTTTTTTCAAATTCCTTCAAAGTTAGTGCAAGACTCATTTGCATTTAACAATATTAAAATTAGAATCTTTATAAAACCCTTTTATTATTCAAAAAATACCACTTGTTCCATTCGCAAAGCTTAGGAATTCTCATGCCTATAAAAAAAAAAAATCCAAAGTAAACCTTCCAAGAGTGGATAGTCTTTCTGGTATAAGCTCTCAATTTTCTTCTGAAATACTGCAGTCTTAACTTTCAAGCTCTGAATAACTTCTCCCACCTTAGTAGTCTCATATCCAATCTTTTCTTTACATGCTTTCAACTCTTTTTCTCTCGCCACTTCTTTAGCCTTCAAATCTGCGGCAATTTCATGTTCCAAAGTTTTCAAACTTTCAACCAATTGATGAACTTTCTCAGCCTCCTCATCAATAGCCTTTTCTTCTTCATTGATAATCTCAGGATCAGGAGGGCCTCCTGCCATAAAAGCTAATTGATCCATCTTTATCTTTTCGAAGCGTTGTCGAAGAAATCCAACGTTGAACTTAACGTTTTCAGCCGAAGAAAGCAAACGCTCCCATTTCTGGATAGTGGAGAAAGAAACTTTGTGCAAGGATTTTGCTCCATCTCTGGTATCATTGGTAACAACAGAGCGACCATGGATACCAAGACTGATGAACAATCCTTACTCAAGACTTGAGTAGTAGCCAGCTGGCCATATCTTTCCCATATCCTAGTATACAGTGGAGCATGTTGTCTTTGAACCAAGAAACTCCCGATAGATTTGTGCTCAGGAGATAAGGATTGCATCATAGGATTAAATAGAAGACCCACATCAGAATGCTTGTGTGTTGTCATTTCAGCAATTGCATCAGCAGATGGATGTCCGATGTTAATGTTTGGGAAAGGTTATTATCTTCGATGACTACGACGGAGGATGGGCTATAAGTAGGAGATTGAGAATTTTCAATCACTTTCCTTGAAGGAGCGCGCACACTCTTCTTAAGAGGCTGCAAAGAATAAGAAGAGTAAGAAGATTTCTTAAATCAAATGATCAATAATAGTGGATAAAGAAAGGGATTTACCAGTTGATGATTGCTGAACCTTAGTGCTTTGGTTTGAGGGCCCGTATTCCCGTCTCCTCCATTCTGCAATCAGCTCGTAGTTAACATCTTTACTAAAGAGTAGAAGAGATGTGCAAATAAAAGACTACTTACGGAACTGGGGACCCAGGCCTTGCGCTTGATAAATCGACTCAAAGGGATGTCACTGCTACTGCTGCTAGACATGATGAAAATGATATTTGGAACGAAAAAGGAGGTATGATTAATGGCGTGACATTGTTTACTTCGTATATATATATATGCGAGGGTTTTAGATTCTAGAGTTTCAAAAAAGTTTAAATTGGAGAGTAACTGCTGCCTGCATTGAAGGAGTTGACTCAGATAAACCTACAAAACAGTAGAGTCAATGTTGATCATATTAGAATGTTAAGTCATATTATGTGAAGATATGATTTCATCTGGCAAATGTGGATAGTGTATGCTCACCCTGGAACACTCACGGTTCCATGATGCGCAGGGGACTAAATGTTGATGGTGGTTTTGATGAGAAGGTTGTAAAGGTAATTTTGCATCGAGTTTTAGCACCTTATTGGTCGTGGCTCAGAGAGGGACAAGGATTGCTCAAGGCAAGGTGAAAAATTAAAAAGGATATAAGAATTGGTCATGGCGCTACGCCATGGCCAAGCCCTAGTGCCATGGACAAATCCTATTTTATCTCGGCCACGATCTAGTGCCATGGCCGAACCTTAGTGCCATAGCCAAGCACGGCCATGGCGCTATGCCATGGCCAATTCCTATTTTCTGGGCCATGGCTCTAAGTCCTATTTTTAGGCCATGGCCTAATGCCATGGCCAAATCCTTATTTTTAGGCCATGTGCCATGCTCACACCCTGATTTTTAGGTCATAACTTGGTGCCAATCCTATTCCCTTATTTTTAGGCTATGATTTCATAAAGTTTCTATTTTCTTAAGTAAATTCGGAAATCTGACAGATTACAAAGTACTGTAAAGAATACGAAAAACGTACCAAATACTTAAGGAATTAGGAAAAACTTGCTTCATTAAGGTTGTTCCTCTATATGTTTCCTATAACATACTAAAAATTCGTGATTTTAGAGCATATGGGCTGACCAGGGCGAATTTTGGACTAAGTGACGTGTAAACTGTTCAAAAATCCGTGGCCCGTCCCTAAAAATCTGGCCATGGCTTAGCACCATGGCCAACTTCATATTAATCTTATTATACATATTATTGCCATTTCTTGGTCCTACTTTTTAGGCCTTGGATTGGTATAATGCTCATGCATTCTTGGTTATGGTCGTGCTACCATTAACATATCCTAACTTTCTCCTGGTTATAGACTTGCTTCTATAATCAGAGCAATATTTCTTAATCATGACTCATAGCTATGTATTATTACTATTTTTAGGCATTCTTATGACTCTACTACTCAGGAAATTAGTGCTCTATACGCCAAAAGCTAAATCCTGTATTTATGGTATACAGAGGGTCATACTTACTTGACCATTGCCACAAAGGGTTGCTAAAATTCCCTCAAACTAAATGGCGATTGCACAAGTTCAATCCTTAGACTCTTCTTTTGGTATAAATGGCGATTGCCCGGCTCAATCCTTAGACCATTCTGAGAGAAATGGCCCATCTCCAGAAAACCCATAAAGAGATACACAAGCTTATCGCTTAATACTCTGTTTTATATGCAAAGTCCTAAGTTTACCAGATGGTACGACTTGCACTTAGTCAGCTTTGACTTAACAAATATCAAATATTAAACAATTCTTACGAGAATCAAGTAAATTACATAGGGGAATATTACTTAGGGTTTTGGTTTGGCGGTTTACGACACGTATGATTGATACGGCACAATCACTCAACGGGAAAGAAACTAAGTCGTGGGAACGTTGCTAGAAAAATGGGAAGTGAACGTGGGTTGTTAGTCTTTCCTAATTATCAGGCGCAAGACTCTTAACACGTTTTCCACTCACTCCACTCTCCCACTCTTCCACTTCTTCCACTTCTTACGAGATCAGTTGGAATTCTATTGCTATAAATAGGTCACTCGGCCAGTTTGGAAATCCAATTCAATCATCTCATTCACAATTGATTTGTTCATCTCATTCAGCATTCAATATACTAGTGAGAACTGATTATCTATCCTAGCTTTACTTAAGCACTATCTTAGCAACTTTATAATTCACAACATCAATTATAGCAAATTCTCTGATCTCATCTTGCTCGGCTTCCCTCCCTTATACCAACCCTATTTACTCTTTTTCTAACCGAAGCAATACTCGAACGACCATTTCTTGGTTAGGCGATCTTGACCTCTCGAATACCAATTACAACTTCACACTTTACTCCTTAGATTCTCTTAATTGTTTTACACCTAAGACACTACTGTAATGAGATTTTCCATTGAAATTGCGGACAATCACACACGTAATCTTGGGCAGTTGTGTAATGAAATGATGAGACTATTTGATTTGGCCCACCATATTTTTTGCAGGTGCATATCTGATCATTGTACATTGGTACTAAGATTACACGCTTCTATGTTATACTCCCTCCGTCCAAGTTATCTAGGCGGAAAATCCAAATATCTTAGATTAAGAAAAAAATCTTGATTTTATAAATATCTTTCTCTTCTCTTGTTTTACCCTTGTTACTACTAATTTATCCCATAGCATACTAAGTGTTAATAGTGCGATCTACTAATGAATAGATGGATATAAATGACCCTCGTTCCCGACACTTTCTTAGAACAGAATAACAAGTCGTAAGAAGTCAGTGTGGTCAGAAACCGATAAGAATAATAATAACTAAGAATGCAATATATCAAAAGTACAACAATCTAAACTATGCAAAGTGCGGGATATAAAGCATCTAAGTTATTAAAAGACACAGAGAATTAGCAAGGTTCGACACTAGAATGCTTTACGTCCTCGGGGTATCAAATAATTTACTAAGATTCAAATGGGGTTACAAAACAAGTAAAGACTTCTGAGTGTATCTAATATCAAGCCGCCCTTACTCAAGAAGACTAAGGCAAAAAGAGTAACGATATAGTATTACTACAAAACTTTACTCCAGCTATTTGCTCTGAGAATTATGCGACCCCCTTCTCAGCTGAGAAGTGGGGTATTTATAGTACTTCGTGTGGAGGTTCCCTTTGCTATCTAAGGTTACTTCGGTCTCTTGATGCCTTGGGCTGAGTCATCAATCTTCGTCCACCGCCCTTCTTGACCTTTCACCAGTGGACACCTCTTTTGCGGTATCATTATTTGCTATCTTAGGACATATCAGTTTCCTGGATGTTCCTAAGATAACTCGTCAGCTTCACCCACTGTTCTTCATATCCATTATCTAGTTTCCACATATATTTTGAGAATGATCTTCGCTGCCGAAATGAGCTTCAAGTATTTGATGGGCTTCGTTTCTTCTGCTTGCCGCATTATTCAATCATTCTTCGGTGGACAGGTGTCTTCTGAGACGTTTATTCGTAGCATTAAAGCTAACTTGACTACTCCCCACGTCTCTGTTTATTCAAACAGTGTCTACTCGGCTAGGTCACATGACCTCTTAATCTCCACCCTTGATATCTTCTCATCTCGTGATGGGATAAAGTGATTTTAAGAATGTTATGGTGTTTCATGTCCTCCCCTACTTCGGTGTATGGTTGGTTCGGATCATGGCACGTATCCATCCGAGATTATGTATTAACAGTTTGCCCCTTTTATTTCTGAAAAGACGAGGGTACCGAGTACACCACCAATCTTTTATTTTAGTCCACCTATAAGTCAAACCTTGAACGGTTCCTGTAATCAAGAACACGATCTCTTTCGTCACTGATTGATTCACACAAGGGAGTCAATACAAGATCCGAAAGGCTATGTCAACAACCAAGTACGATACTTTAATTACAAATGATAAGTCAAATATAATGTAGAAATAAAGTAAAGTACACACAAGAATTTTGTTAACGAGGAAACTGCAAACTCGTAAAAAAACTCCGGGACCTAGTCCAGTTTGAATACTCTTAAGAATTAAGCCGCCAACACACCTACTCTCAGACTTCGGACTAGCTGGTGCAGACAATATGACCCTAATACGACTATTAATCACAAAGATTTCCCCTCAGTATTCCTACGCCTCCAACCACAGCAAGGTGGTCACACACATTTACTCCCCTACGCAAACAGACGTCCTTTACCGTCTTACGCAAGAGTTGCCTCACAGCCCGTCGCGAGGACTATCGCTACCCGACCTCCAATCAGACGATTGCAACCTTATGGATAACAACCAAATAACTGCAGGTCAAATCGCTAGAAGATATCCTTGGTAACTAACAGATATTTCACCGAAGTCGTTTTACACCAAGAGCGAGGATATTTAAGTTTACTTGGTAATAAACCCCTCGAGATATCGATCAAGGTTTCAAAACCAAAACTCCCGAAAGAGCAACACTGTCGTCCCAATTGGAATCAAGCAAATAGCTGGAGCAAGTATAATATGATATGACCGTGAAGAACAGTGTACCTGCAAGAATAAATCCAATAACAGCAATCTTGATTCCACTTAATATCTATAGTTTAGCCACACAAACCGAAAGCGGCTTGCTGAAAAATCCAGGTTAATAGATAAAGAGTATGTTCTAATCACAACGATCTTGAGTGGCCTTATTGCAGAAGAGAAGGACCATATAATAAACAAGATCGCAAGGTTTGATAGACGTGATATAACAGAACACAAGTACAATACAAAGAAGACTAGTAAACATAAACTAGTTTCCCGTAAGAGGTAAGAGGTACTTCTATGCTTCTCAATCCCTAGAGAAGACTTCCTCGCAATTCTAGACCGAGAGCAAAAGCTCAAAGGTAGCTGAAAAACTCAGTTATTGCTACCTAGCTTTAGACATCGGTTCTCACAAGGAGAGTTTAATTCCTAGCATAATAAATCGATACCAGTCATTACTGATTGATTCCTAGCATCATCAATCGATTACCATACAAAGAGATCGATTCCTAGCATATGAGATCAATACCTTGCACTTAGGATTCGATTCCTTATATTGTTAATTGATTTCTAAGTAAAGAAACCAAATACTAGTCCATATAATGGAACTCTAGTAATGATATTCAATTCTCAGTGATTCAGAAAGAACACTAGCAACCTTGAATGCAAAAATGATAACTCGGATAAAATCCTTGTTCACTGTTTCGCCCAGGCATTCTGAAAACCATGAAGTTTATACGAAGATAAAACTTCACATACCATTCACCAATAATGAATTCAAGATTCACATACGAATACATAAATATAGCTTATACCACAATTATTGATAGAACAAAGTTTCGAGAAACGATGTATATGGTTCAATACACAAGAAAGAAGACTTTAAGTGGTATGGTCATACAACTTCAATAGAAGTCATTTTGTACGACACTTTGATCACAAGTGACCAAGTCAATTTAGTAACAATCAGTCAAGCATTAAGATGATAATATCTTTTCAGCTCAGAGCAGAAGATAAGTTGGAATCGTGTTGTCCAGACGATTAACCTTTGTATAAAGGATAATAAGTACGTTGTTCCTCAATCTTCTTCAAGCCTTCAGTTAATATTCTAGATTATACCATCAATCTTATATATCTTAAGTCTTAACCCAATTAAGTCTGACTTTAGTAAACATGTTCAAGTGAACGGGTTTTGATCACTAAATTATGAAAACTATATTTGACATACCAACGCTTAGTGGGTTCAACCGAGCAGTGCTCTAATATTTTCATATGTTTCCCAATACTTTTTTTTTTTATAGAAAAGGGCTAAAGCATTTATTGATGAAAAAAAAGAAGTACAACCAGGATAAAATCCCACCCAAACAGACTCACTCCAACCTAACTAATATCAACAACAGCATCCCAACTAACTACTAGGTCTCTAAAAGAATACGATCTGAACCACCCACAGATTGACCCCCATTTATACATTTCCATTTTGGCTATGTTAATCACAGACTCTGCATCCCTGCCTATCTTTTTGCCCATAACTCTATGGTTCCTCTCCTTCCATAATGACCAAATGACGACAAAAGGTATTAGAGTCCAGATCCTCCTGGTCAGGTTCTTCTTATTATGTACAGGCCAAAGTTGCAGTTGAGCGTATACAAAGTTCTTTTGAGACCAAATCATGCCCAATCTGTCCGTTAAATACCCCCACACCTCTTTGGCAAAACTGCAGTGAAGTAATAAGTGATGAACTGTCTCTTCTTGTGTATTGCAGAAGCAACAATTCACCTCCGCAATCCCACACTTTCTCTTGTTCAAATTGTCCACTGTTGGGATGGCGTTTTGCACCACAAACCAGAGGAAAAGCTGTACTTTTCTGGGCACATGCTTTTGCCAGACCACCTTGAAATCCAAAGGTGCAGTCCTTCCCTTCAGCTCCATTAGCTTCTTATACCCCTCTTTGACAGTGTAATGTAGGCTTCCTTCACATGTAATGGAGTCTTCCTCAGCTGACAGAACTGGAGCGTCACCAAGAATGGCTAACAGATTATTAATCTCCTGCAGCACATCACTTGAAGGTTGACTCTTAAGAATAATGCACCATCTTCCATTTGCACCTGATCAGCCACACTAGCTTCCTTGTTTACAGCGACTTTAAAAGCTTTTTTGTGGGTTTTATAGAAGGGGGCATTGCCCTTCCATTTATCCAACCAAAACTTCACATTCTCACCATTACCAATTTTAGTGTTAGCCATCATTTGAAACAACACCAGCTCCTTTTGAATCCCTCTCCAGAATCTATGGCCGTATATTTCTTTGAACTCTTTATGCCATAGATCATTAACCCTGGAATCAGTTTTCACTTGAATGATCCTCCTCCAAAGTGCAGTCTTTTCAACTGAGTACCTTCCACTCCATTTGGCCAACAAGGCTTTATTAGTAGCTCTTAGGTCCCTTAAAGCCACACCATCTAATGCTCTGGGCTTGCATAATTTCCTCCATGCCACCCAACAGATTTTTTTCTTCTCATCTGTGGTGCCCCACAAAAATTCTCTCATTATTTTTCTGAGCTTCTTCTCCACAGATATAGGCATCTGCATCATGGACATGAAATAAACTGGCATGCTAATGAGAGCACTATTAATCAACTCAATCCTTGCAGCCCTTGTGAGAAACTTTATTTTCCACTTGGCCAGTTTCTTATTGAACTTGTCTACGATGCCATCCCAAACTGAGGACTGATTCGGATAGCTACCTAATGGCATTCCAAGGTACTTGACTGCTAGTACCTCAATATTGCAGTTTAGAATGGAAGCAAGTTCCTTGATCAAATTATCTGCACCAATGCTTATAATGGAACTCTTATCCAGGTTTACTCTCAAGCCAGTAATGGCTTCATAGATTCTTAGGACAATCACCAAGTTTTCCACTTCTTCCTCTCTTGCATCCAAAAAGATCAATGTGTCATCAGCAAATTGCAGATGAGTCACATTGATTTATGAGTTTATATGAAACCCAGTGATCATGTGAAGTTCCTCGGCTCTTTTGAGTAACTTAGTAAGCACTTCAGCCACCAAAATGAAGAGGAAAGGAGACAAGGAATCTCCTTGCCTAAGCCCTTTTTGGTGTATAAACTTTTTTGTTGCGCCTCCATTCATAAGCACAGAGGATTGAGCTGATGACATGCACCAAAAAATCCAGTTTCTCCACTTCAACCCAAATCCAGCAGCTGCAAGAATGCTATCCACACAATGCCAACTTACGTTATCGAACGCCTTTTCAATATCAAGCTTGCAGAGTATACCTGGCACATCTGCCTTAAGCCTTGCATCTAATACCTCTCCAGCCACAAGAATTCCATCCTGAATTTGTTTTTCTTTCACAAAGGCACCTTGGTGCTCAGATATTAGCTTAGGCATAACTGATTTTAGTCTTGCAGCCAAGAGTTTGGACACAATTTTGTATACACTGCTGACAAGACTTATTGGTCTAAAATGTTTGGGAGTAGATGCTTCTTCTCTTTTAGGGATGAGACTGATAAAGGAGCAGCTTATTCTCCAATTAAGCCTTTCTTCCTCAAAGAACTCAGTCACTACTGCCATAAGGTCCTCTTTGATGATGGGCCATGCTACTTTGAAGAATTCCAGTGGAAACCCATCAGGACCTGGAGACTTGTTTCTCCCACAAATTTTGATAATGCCCAATACTTCCTCTTCAGATATAGGCCTTTCCATCTCCGTTGTTATTTTTGTGAACAATCCTTCATCTAACTGGGGTCTCCAAGGGTGTTCTTCTTTAAAGAGATTTGAAAAGAAAGAAGTAAATTCAACTTTGATTCTTCTTGGTTGAAGTTGTCCTCACCTCCAATAACAAGTTTGTGCACAGTATTTCTCCTTTTTTTTCCGATTTGCTAACTGATGCAGGTATTTGGTATTAGTATCTCCCTCTTTTAAGTATTTTCTCTTTGCTCTAATGGCCCACTTCCTGTGCTCATCAATCCTTAACCTCTTTAGTTGACTTTTCTTTTCAACCCTTGTAATGAAATCTTCAGTAGACAGCTGCCCATCTTCTTCCTTCTTGTTCAGGTTATCAATGGAGCATATGAGTTCTTCTTTCCTCTTTGCAACCTTCCCATAAGTTTCCTTAACCCATCTTTTTATAAAGGACTTGAGATTTTGAAGTTTCTTGGCAAATATGAAACTAGGGGATCCATTGTACTTCATAGTAGACCACCAGAGTGTTAACTTGCCAAGGAAATCTTTATGTAGGAACCAGTAACTCTCAACCTTGAAGGGTGCAAATTGTCTAACAATCAAATCAGTGGTGAGTAGTACCGGAGAATGGTCAGATGAGTTCCTTGAGAGCACAGTTTGTGCAACACCTGGGAACTTAGCTTCAAAAGCTGGAGTCACAAGAAACCTGTCTAATTTGCAAAGAATGGGGTCTTCTTGCATATTAGACTAGGTATACAGACCTCCACCAACTGGAAGGTCAATGACGTCATGAGCTAGCATGAACTCGTTAAAAAGCTTCTTCCCTAACTTAGAACCCCCAACTTTATTTCTTTCCCAACCCCTCCTTACTGCATTAAAATCCCCAGCAATCATCCAAGCAGCTGAGCACCAACCTGTCAAGCTTTCTAAGTCCTCCCAAAACTCCAGTCTTTCGTCATCTTCACAAGGACAGTATATGTTGGACAGAGACCACTCGAAACCATCATTTTTAACTACAAATTTGTGATTCAGAGTGTTTGTTGATCTCTCTTCATCAATTCATTCAAGGATATCATCATCCCAAATAGTGAGTAATCCTCTCTTCAAACCTACTGATGGAATAAAGTTCCATTTGCATCTGTCATTACCCCAAAGTGACTTTACTAACCATTGAGTGACCACCATCATCTTAGTTTCCTGAATTACTATGGCAGTTGGCTTGAATTTTTGTATCATCTCCTTCACATTGTCAATCTTGTCTAGGCCATTCAAACCCCTAGCATTCCATGTTATGACTTTAACATGCATTAGTAACTGTCAAGACCCTATTGTTATCTTCCTCCTTCCCTTTAATACTAGCTTCATGCCTTACAATAATCACAGCAAAGATTCTTTGAGCCTGAACTTCTTTCCCAATATGGTGAGCACCCAAATTGTTGCAGGCTTCCATGAGCATTTCCACTGTGTTAGAAATATCGTTTATTCTTTGTATAGCAACATTCAGGTTGATTGGTATAGAGCATGAAGTCTTTTCAGAGTAAGAGCTACTGCAACTAGCTGCATTCTCAAAAGGCACAATAGGTAGTATTGGATTACCTGAACCAGTAACATCCACGATTTGTAGTGGATTTACCATCGCACTTTCTTTACCAGAAATTCCCCTTCCATTCTCCTGACACTCAATTTCTGGTGATGCTGATGATTTCTTGGTTTTCCTCTTCCTCCATTTGCCCCAAAGCCCAGGAATTGTATGAGAGCCTAATTCGTCAAGGCCCAAGCCATCTTCTATATTCGCTACTAAAAACACCCCACTAACTTCGGCCACCCCACTAGACACGTGCGAGTCACCACTCACACAGTTCTCAGAAGCATTTGGATTAACATTCAAATTTGAATTAAAGATATTTTGCGCACCTGACAACCTTGTCCCTAAAACGGTTTTGCAGACCCCACCGTCGAGAATCTCCATCCACCTCTGGTACTCCGGTAGTTCCGGCGATTTTTCGGGCCTGAAAAACTGATCCCATTCGAAAGAAAGAATCAACTGCTTACCGTCAATTTCTAACTCCATCGCCAAAGGAATTTTGAAAATATCTCATTTTATTGCAATTCTGCAGATGTCTGGATTCCTTAGGGCTGTCTCTTTGGAGATCTCCACCAACCCTCCCAAACGTTTACCGATAATCTGGAAATTATTTTTCGACCAGTGCACTAATGGTAGCCCTTTGTTTTTCGCCCACTTCTTACAACAACATCTGAAGGTGTGTATTCGTTAAACCCATTCCATCTTCTGACCTCGATTTCTGTGCCAGATTCCTTCCACTTTAAAGGTTTCCATGATGTTGCCCATTCATCATCATTATTGGGGGAGAAAAAAGCTTGAGATTTATTGATGACGATTAGCTTTAGATACCGATTCCAATTTAATTTGCTGGCAATAGCTTTTGCTGCCCTACCCCAACTGAGTTTGCCGTTAATATTGACGATGATTTGCCTATCCGTCCTTTCTTTCACAGAGTTAATGATTGGAATTTGTACTGGAAAATCCGCCTTTTTAGGGCAAGATTGAGGAAGTACCACGGATCCTAAAATTGATTCCAGACACACCCCAAAATTCCACCAACCTAAACTGTTCTCCCCTTTTGGTATGCATATCTGATTATTCCTCTTCTTACTCCTGTCGAATCTCTTTATTTGTAGAAACTCCCCATTTGCATTGGATTTCAGTTCCAGATGAAAGAAAAAGTCACCATCTCTGATGCTCCAACTACAATCCTCCGGTTTCCTTTTGTTGTCGACGATTTTCTCCATAGTCCCCTTGATCCATCTACCGATTTCCACAGACATGAGTACCCAAAAACGAGAGCTACCTCTTCCCTTCTCTTCTAACTTCAGACCATCTCTGTTACCGAGCTTGATTTTGTTGATGTCGAAAGATTTCCATTTGACAGTGAAGGATTTTCCATCCCTGAATCCCATCGGAAAATTTCTGAGTTGACTCGTTACTCCCGATCCGCGCTCCTCTTGATCGCTTCCCAATACTTATTATACTTTTCTTGCATTTTCGATGAATTACACTTAAGTTAAACAAGAACTCATGTGAAGTAACACATGTGGAGTAAGAAAACTTAACAGTATAATTAACAACTTCATAAAGGATCTTGCAGTGGAACAATCTTCCTTATATGGATAATGTACACGAGGAGACGGAGGTGGGGACTTCTTCTTGACTTGCTTGCCTTTATTTTTTTCTTCCTTGCATTTCATTTTCTCGTCTTTCTTGCCTTTCTTCATCAGAATTCCAACATACTTTCATTGAAGCATCCAAATTAACCTCATCCTTAATGGAGGAGTTGCATTTGAATTAATAAGAGAAATGGTACTTTCAGGGAAACAAAACTGTTTGTTGAAAGTCATATCATCCCACTCTAACCTATTAAAAGTTTCTTCATGCTTTTAAGCAACGCCCAACGTTAAGAAAATAGAATTCCATCTTGTGTAAACATCAAAGACTAAAACTCTATTAACATTAAATATTTTCCGTTGCAGCACAATTTGAAAATCTAACAAATCTAGTTGGAGAACTCATAACATATTTAATGATCACAAGTGATCAAGTCATTATGTATAGCGCAAGCATCAAGTTATGTTTTTTTCTTTTGTAGCACAAGTGTAAAAGATACTAGAATCACGATTCACTAACCTCTTGAATGCGAAGCTTAACATCCTCGTTTGCTCCTCGATCTTCTTCGACTCTTCGAATAGTGACTCTAAATCCCTCCAATATCTTTCACAACCTAAATCTAACTTAATGAAGTCTTCACCTTATGTGTGTTTCAAGCGGATGAGGTTTGGTCACTAAACTGACAACTAAGCTTGACATACCAACACTTAGTGAGGTTGACCAAGACATGTTCTAACAATCTTCCCCTTTGTCAATTATAGTGACAAAAATTCTTTACATAGAATAACGAAAAGTCGCAAACCTAAGTTCTAATCTTCGAGTTCTTCTACTTAGATTGACAACGCGGTTCTTCAATAACACCTGCAAAATATGTCAAGTCTGCAAACAGAATATGTACTATTGAAATTAATGATAAAAAATACACTTACTCCCCCCCTTAATGTAAGTTTCGGATGCCTATTAAGTCTGACGTATTGTTATCAACTGTAGCAATGTGAAAGTCTACTCTGCTAGTAACATCGAGTGTTACTCCCCCTTAATCAATGCTTTCATTTATTTTACGTTACATCACAAATATTTTTCTCCCCATATGACACTGCTTAATGTCATCGACCAAGCACTGAACAAGTCAAACTATCAATATTTCTCCCCCCTTTTTGTCAAAAAGAAATGACAAAGGTTCGAAAATACCAGGGTATTTGAGAAAAATACTCAAGTTCTGAGAAACTCGATTCAACTTATAAGAATGATTGCAAGTCAAGGGTCAACATTTCCACAAGTTACACAATATATATATATATATATATATATATATATATATATATATATATTACGGACAAGTAACCTGTCAGGAAATATAAAATAAAAGCAACTATTAAAATATATTCCCTGTATATTCCACAACCCCGTTCCCCTAATGATATATAACGATTAAGCTCAAGTTCACAAAAGAACTCCCTCCCCCGTTGCTTGTCATTTCTTCGAACACGAGAACACCAGATATTCAACCTTTAACAAAATAAAGATTGAGATCATGATTTTTGGTTTTTCCGAACAAGTCAATTGTCATATTAGATGATACCAAAAATCACTGATTTATATGCGTATACTATAACCCCGCCATTAGGCATCAAGAAATCACATAGTACCCGTGACTAGCATATCGATCTCCTCCTTACATAGTTATACTTATACCTACTGAAAAAACAGGGGTACCGAAATACCAACTTTTCGTTTGGGCTCGTGAGTCTTATGGTCAGATCTGAACGATCTCAAAAATCAATATCCAGATCTGTATAACCTAATCTTGGATCACAAGTGATCAGTCCGACGCAAGACAAAGTCTTACTAATCCTTTGGAAGGATTGGGGACAACAATCAGGTTAACAATAATGTACTTCTTGTGTTTGCTTTAATTATATAATCAGAGAATAATGCGGAAAGTAAAGCACACAAGACACCAGAGATTTTTTTAACGAGGAAACTACAACCTGTAGAAAAACCTCGGGACTTCGTCCAGATTGAACACCGCACAGTACAAACTGTCTACAAACACTAGCCTACTATAAGACTTCGGTTTGGGATGTAGCAGAGACCAATTCTAGCCCTCCAAGCGAACTGGCTACTGTCGCACTCCTTACGTCTCTAGATCCCCCACAGATCATCACGCACTTGATTCCCCTAGCTGACGTCCTTTACAGGCCTAGGAGTTTCTTTAACCGCTGTTAAAGGCTTGTGTCAATAATTCCGGCTTTGCAACCTCAATTATCAACTGTATGTTTGAACTGTCCTTTATCAATTTGACATACACAAAGTGACTTCCTTCGGATTGCTCCAGGTCATACGGAAATCTACTTACAAGCGGGGGCTGACAAGTAAACCGAGTAAACTATGCCCAACTTGTCTCTACCTCAGTTGTAAAGAATCACTTAAGTAACTTATACAACTGGAGCTAACTAGGTCTTATAACACTGAGTGCAGCCGTGCGTTGCTTCCTTTCAACCTTGTATGTAACGTATCAGTTCTTGAATGGCCTTCTTGCAGAAGAGAAGGACCGTAGAATAGACAAGAACGTGATCAGGTTACCAAGGTTACATGTTAATCCGATTTCAACCACTAAGGTCTCAATCTCCTACCTGTGCTTCCCAACTCTCAAGAGAAGTCTCTATAGTCGTTAGGTAAATCCCACAGAGGAACTGCTACCTAATAGAGGATGACTATACCACAACAAGCATTCACCTAAGTGAAAAGAGTTTACGATCAATTCCACAGAGAAACTTCACGTATGCTTGATGCTTGTGGTTTTCGTTCTAGAACCCTCTATTTATAGCACTCAATAAGGTAGGTTTCTTAAGAATAAAGCAACTACTTACTTGTTCCACAAGTTTAGCAAACCCTAACTTGCAAACCAAGTAAACCAGATTTATCTCAATTGGAATTCATTAAACATTTATCTGCCAAGTGGTTTATTAGCTCTTAACCACTTCAAGATAGAAATCCAACATACCAGAGATAATCTTTATCTTATTGACACATTGAGAATTGTTAGATGGACCACAAAAGATATTTTTGTGATAACCAAGTCACACTAAGAGATAAAGGAGTCAGAGTTTAACCCGCGTGAAATTTCAGAAGAATATACACGTGGACGGTTAGGGAACCGCCCTTCTGAATTACGACCCAATACATCGAATCTGTGGTTCACGTACATGTACGTGTACAAATTGATGTTTTGGAACTCAGGAGTGAAATCCGGAGTCACTGTTCACGAACCGGTTCGGGAACCGTCGTTACTCAGAATTAGGGTTTAACTGGATCCGCTGGAAGTTCTGGGTTGGGCTAGTACTTAGACGTGTTATTACGTCCTCAACTATAATCCACTGGACTCTTGCTCAAGAGTACTCCTTTAGATTCACCCATATCCTACAAGTTATTTGCAAGCAAACCATTGTTATGGAAAGATGGTATCGAATCTATCTCATGCATTCTTGTAACCTTAGTATTCGTGGGAACAAACACTAACATAACACATGGGTATATAGACAAGAACACGATCTCAATCGTTATCAGTATCTCTACTAAAGTAGCCGACTATTTCGAAAGATAGAATAAGTAGAATAGAAGAATTTCCATAAAAGTCATAACTCCTACTAACCTTTTGTCGATGAAGAATAATTGATGTCTTCTTTGTCTTCACAGTCTTCGTCTTCAAGGTCTCTACTACTTTGTCTATATCCCAATTCCGAAATCTAAACTCTAGTAGGCTAAATCAAGATTGTGTTTTGACACCTAAAACTGACAACCAGCTTGACATACCAACGCTAGTGGGTTTGACCGGACAATGCCCTAACAATCTCCCCCTTTGTCAAGTTTAGTGACAAAAAAAATTTACATATGGATTCAAAAGATATACAATAAAGATCTAACCCAGATGTATCTTGATTTCTTGAATTCTTCAACTTCTCCCTTGAGTCTTGATGTGTTCGTTTAACTCCTGTTGATGAATTCGTAGACAGCACTTACAACATATCCAGCTCAAACAAGTTTAAGCTTACATGGGTTAATATGCTAATCCCACATGTTGTTTGTGCAAA